>SMLS01065725.1:0-46586 GCA_004785975.1 Popillia japonica | reverse complement strand
TTTTTTTTTATGGGGATATGTTAAACAGGTTGTTTATAATACTAACTCAGATAACAATATCGAAATTTTAAATAAAATTGCGGAAGCAATAAATTATATCACTGAAGATATGATCCACAATGCTTATAAAGAATTTGTCCATGGAGCTGAAAAGTGTATAGAGCTTGGAGGGTACCACGTTGAATAAAATAATGTTTCTTTCTAATGTTTCTTTTAATTAACAGAAATAATTGAATGGTATTGGTACTTTTATTGGCAAATTCGTGAATGTATGTACATATAGTGAATTTAAAACAAATATTGTGCATACGGCAAAATCCCGTTCCTGTTCTAATTTGCTGACAAGATGTTGACTGACGAAAATATTTAAAAATAATTACCGTGTTTCCTCGCGGCCAAGAAAGTAAATTCAGTAAAGAAACTTAAAGTAATTGCATATTATATATGAACGAGTTTTTAGTATAACACTCTCTAAACGTAGACAATAATGGTTAATTTAATAAAAATAAAATTAATGCATTTGTAATATTATTATTTGTTAGTAGTACTTATCATTTATCATGTTTTAAACGTATTGGGTTTAACGTGTTGCTAAATCAGGTTGAATCATATAATAGCGTGTATGTATGTACCGCCTAGATTATATTATTTGGGAATCCCACGTTGGCCGAGTACTTGACATCGTGCCGGGAAACGCTACATTCAATCGTTTTCGGTTTGCTCGTGTCCTCTACAATACTGATTATAATAACTAAGACAAAGCAAATAATAAGAAAATTAATACAAAACTATTTCGGGTAAATTACAAAAATTAGACATTTCATTTGCAACACATAATTATTGACGTCGCTTTGAAACTTGCCAAACCACATTGTAGACGCGGATATCAGCCACGATATTAACACTTTGTACACATGTTAAGTTTTTTTCGTATAGTTAACAGAATCTTTTATATAAATTATCCTTATACCGCTAAAACATAGAGTTGATCAGTAGTAAATTAGTCATCGATTAATTTACTACTGATCTTTAAATCCACTTATTATACAAAAAGTTTATTTCTTATATTGACAGTATACATTATGGCACCTTCATCATTGGGATTTTTTGATTTTAATGATAAATAGTCATAGAAGGAACTAATCATTTTAAATATCTCTTCTTGACTCAAAATAATTTATTTGCATGTTGCGTCTCTCTTCACCAATATAGAATTGGTGGTATTTATTATCGAAGATAAATGGGAATTCATCTCCCCAAACACTGATCTATTGAGATCATGCTTTCTTAAATTGATTGAATTTATTTTCAACAATACTTATTTTTCTTTCGAGAAAAATTTCTATCAATAATTGTTTGGTACACTTATGGGATCTCCTTGCAGTCCCATTTTGGCTTTGGCCGTCATTCACTTGTCACGCCTTTCATTTCACGCTGCCGTTTATATATGAATATCTTGATGACACTATTTGCTCTATTCCTTTGCAATCAATTAACATGGGCGTAGATACTTTAAATTCATTAGTATCCATTTACCACAGAAACCGAAAATAATAACAACTGTGTCTCCGTTCTGGATACCAAGATTATTCGCATATAATATTTGAATTATTTCTCTAACTATCCAACAAATAAAAAAAATATAACGTCATTAGCAATGAAAAGTCGCGTGACACATATATGTAGTAAAATGTTCTTATTTGATAAACTTAACAAATTGGTTGATAAACTTTCTAAACGGTTATCCCAAAAGGTTAGTTCACAAATTAGCTTTCAGCACAGATTTTCGTGATAGTCATTTGGATGGTGATGGTGACGCGGAGTTGGTCTACAAAAAGTTACCTTATATTAACAATTTTAGCGATAACTTTATTAAGATCTTTAATAAATTGCACAATTTAAAAATAGCTAAATATAACCAAATTAAAATACATAACATTTTCCCCAATATAAAAGATAAAACGCCTCTTCCGCTTAAAATTAATTTTGTTTATAATATGTCTCGTTTGGTTTGCGATGGTTGTTACATTGACCAAACTTGCCAACTCAAAAACGATGGTCACATCGGCAAAAGAGCTTGCGCCATGGGAAATCATTCAAAAGAAAGGAATCATAAGTTTGATTTTGGGAACACCTCCATCTTAAACATTGATAATAATTACAAAAATCGGCTTCCCTTACAAATGGCACAGATAAATAAACATAATAATTGTGTTAACTTTAAATTTGACACTGATTAATTAAGCACCATCTATTGCCATATTGTATCTAATAGAACTCATTAACCCCTTTTTGCTTAAATTTCTCTCTATCACCTTTTGCGTTGTGGCTGATTCGTGTATACTTTATTCGTTTTAATTGCCCAATTTAGTACGCAGTTTCAAGCCATTGATGTTATGTTCCTCTCTCATGCCTCTTAACATGTGACTTTTTCGTACTTCGCGTTTTAATTAATATTTTTGTTTGTTTGTTATCTTTTGACTTTTGGCTCGTTTTCTTTCACACCTTTCGTTTGTAACAAGTAAATTCTCGACATGGTTTGCCAATTTTAGTTAACACATTGCAGTATAAATAAGTACTAATTACATTTTGTTGTATGATATGATGCTGATTTGAAGACGAAACATTGGATTTTGAATTTGAGAATGCGATCTTGTAGAGCAGAAAAAGTAGCCCTAATAAAGTGCAATTATTTTTAAAATATTTGTTTGAATAAACACAGGAGAATGTAAATATATCACATATATGTATGTATATCGCAAAATTTCGGTTTTGTCCAAAGATCTAAATTGTTAAAATTTTGAAATTTTTGTCGATATTATTAATCATTGAATTGCCCAACTTCTTTCTAGTTAACACTCGATGTATTTATTACGATTTTCAAGCCCCCATGATAGAGTTCCTTATCTCGGACACACTGTATATTACAATTTTTATTTTACATTTTTTATTTATTACATGTTGATAATTGGATGATATTTGGCAGTCAGTGCATTTCTTTCCTATTTTTAGTAGCCCGTTGTTATGTAGTTTCGGGAAAGTATATTTATTTTGGCAGATCGTATGATAGTAAATCGTCGGTTTTATTTCCCGCTTTTGCTTGTTTTTTGTTCTGAGTAACGTAACGATTGGATTCTACAAAATGCCGAAATGGATGCTGATGTAGTAGTGCTTTTTGTAGTTAAAGTCACTATTAATAGCAGCTTTCAGCCAATTTCAAGAGATCGACTTAAGTGTTTACCTTTCTGCATTTGTCACTGAATTCTATATATGTATATATATTTGTATGTATACATAGGTATATGTATTCTATAACACATAATGTCATAGTTACATCAGCTGCTTGATGTATGTGGGTCTGCGTTGTAGGCAAATAAAAGAGAGAATAATTATTACATTTTTTATTTTTCATTTTTTAACTTTTTTATTATAATAGTTCTCCTGTCCCTACGTACGGGCCCCCTGCATCGTAAGCCATTATAGCACTCGATCGTCTAAGGTATACAGATGTTATTGCTGCAAAACAAAAATTAGTTTTAATAGTGTTTTTATTTTGTTTTACTAGTAAGACTGATAATAGTAATACAAAAACAAGTTTCTTACTTTAAACTGTATAAGGGACCCACAGTCGAAATGCATGCAGATGTATTAATAATTGCTGATTGTGAGATAAGTCTCCAAATTACAGCAGAAGTTATATCGTTACTCGGTTCTTCAAGCTTATTAATATAGATATCGTTTAGTATTGTTTGAAGGGACATAAGACCCACGACTTACCGGGGCATGAAACCCTTGCCACAATTGTTGTAAAAACAAGAGGTGGCGTAGATTTCATTATGGCTGCCCCAGAAGCCTGCTTATTCCCGCTATTCCAAGAACTCCACCACATTATACGAATCATTTCTTTAACGCACTGACCAAGTGACACCATTTCGCCGGACTCCTAAAAAAAATGATTACACTGATTAGAAATTGAATAATGTTAAGAAAAATGAATGGATTTGCCTTTTTGCTCATTTTTATATTAGGCTATTTAATCAAAGAAAGTATACAAGTAACGACACTATAAGCTATCATGTTTTAATGTTCAGTTTATTTATAGTTTATTATTATTAGCGTATCAAACCCTCATGGGGCATACTAAACAAATTTATGTTCGGAATACATTAAAAAATAATCATTTTAGATGTACACAAATTTTGAACTTTGTTATTTTTAATGGTTAGAAGTAGATAACGTATAAACTTACCCGCACCCACCGCGGGAAATGATGCCAAAGTTCTTGATGGGTTGTTCTGACTGTTGACGACTGCAATGAGATCCTCGATTTTTCCCTAATTTATAGGTCTGCTGTTCCTTATCTAATGTGATGAATTTCCTTTAGTATGTGTACATAACGGGATTTATAAAAAAAAATAACTTGTAAAAATGACATTCTTTATATTTTACTATTGCAATTTGTATAATAGATAAAGTGTCGTGAATCATTGTGGTATCTTTCAACGATTTGCGGGTAATTCCTGCAGAGATTGTAAAAGCTCTTCTTTAACATATGTATGTATGTCACTAAATAAACCGGGTAAAATTACTAATTGCATTAGGAACAAATGTGTTTGAGAACCACATGTACTTAAGATTGTATAGTCTAGTCCCAACATTTTCACTCTCTGATCCTGATCATCTCGATATTAGAAACGTTTTTTTGCTTTCTTCTTTCTGCAAAAAAAAATCGAATAAAATCTATATAGAGATCTATGTAAAATATTATGCAGTGACAGGTATTGGCACACAATGCAAACTACATATGTTCCAACCTGTTAGTCTACATATTTTGATTAACATATAACCTATAAGAGACCCACAGGAAATTCAATAGGTTTAAGCATTTTAGTGATGTAACTAAAGTGCCGACGGTAACAATTAATTCAAGTTTCAGCCGAGATACTTAACCCGTGAGTTCAATTTTTTTAGTTTATATTTTCAGATTATATTTGGAAGCTCTTGGTGTTAAAGAAAAGATTAACTTGTTTTTTGTTCCAGAGTAAATAAATTTGAATTATCTCAAATGGCATTTCACTTTTTTATTATTAGTGTGTTTATGTATGTAAAATTTGATAGTTTGACATGTACACAATAGGGTTTATTGAATAGAAATTATTGTAAAAATTTTCTCATGAAAACATAGAGTTATCTAATTAGTTTTATTGCATTTCTTGTATTTCTTATTCGATATTTATATTGAAAAGTATTATGTCGGTGTACGCAATTCGATAGTTTTAGAAACATATTATGCGATGTAGAAATATCCCTAATGTTTAAATTTTAATTATTTTTAAATTATTTCATATAAATCAAGTAAATATCTGATTGCTCACATATTTATATGATCAAAAAGGAGGTATGTAAACTGTTTCATAACAATGATAAATAAGAACATGACTATATACAGTAAATGAGTCACAAAAAAATCGGTTTACTGTTTTCCTATTCATATAAAAATCTCTTGTTTTTGTCTCTGAAGGGTAAGGATGTGAACAAAACGAAATATTTTGACAAAAATCTGTTGTTCGGTTTGTGTCTCTGAGTCTCTTGTAGAGATGATGGTTGGCAACTGGGCTGCTTTCTGGAGCTATTGACTGAGGTATCTAAATATCTAAAAAAAGTGTAGAAAAATCGTGTTTAAGTACGTAAAAGCCATTTTCTTCTTAGTTTTAGTCCTTCGATTTTTTTGATTATAGTTGGTATAAAACTACAAAAGCCAAGAAACTTATTTCCATTATCTAAGAGTTTTTTTAAGGATACTTTACAAAACCAGCTATATCAATCACTACAGTCAAACAGAAAGTAAATGAAAATGTTTAGCTTAACGATGCACAAAACAATGGTACCATTTTGTACACTTGTGACTTATGATTAAAGATGTCGGTTTTTGGTAATCCACAGAGTCGTTGATTGGAGTTTAGTTTAGGAAGCTGCCGCATACACTATCATATCAGTATAATACTTCGCTACTATACAGTGATAATTTATTGTAATAATCTGATAAATTATCACTATTCAAAACCGAAATACAGGCATATAAACATAATAAGTACATACCTACATAAATATATAACTTATAAATCTATAAGACGTTTCGAAACACTTGCCGTTTTAAACGTCTTTCATCAAGTCAGAAATTGGATGAGATCTGTTAAATATTTGCAACATAAAATGTGTTTCCACAGTATTTTCCGCAAATCGAGTGCGTGTCGTATAAAAAATGTGATTATATTTAGATAAAGATAGAGATATTTAGACAAAAATTCACTGAAACAATTTAGTAGACTCCCTTTCAAAAATTTGTTTCAGTGGGGCAAAATCGGAGTCTTTCTAAAATATTTTCAGACTTTCGTGTTACACACCGATTTAATTCGCCTTCTAGCGGGCATAGCTGTGCATGAACATCTTTTAATACTTACAGAGATTCCCCTAATGACACCGTAGGATTTTGTAGTTTTTGTATTGGCTCTACGACCCCGCCATAATTACTCTGAATAGCATTTATATCGGTTTTATCGAGACTATCTTGAAGTTTTGACTGGCTTTCCTGAATACCTACAGCTTCTTTGGGCTTGAATTGGAAAACTGCGCACTTAATACTTTCAAAATGTTCAAAATGCTGCTTGTAACCATATTTTTCGACGTGTAAGAATCGGTTGTGGTAGTTCGGGAATATCAGGACACAATCCGTGGAAATTGCGAACACGTTTTAGGGATTAAAGAAACACGACTTTTGTACTCGCAATTAGTGCATCTACATCTGCATAAAATCTACGAATAGTTTCTGCCACAGCAGAGAGAGCATAGATTTTACACGTCACCTGTAATAAGTTCGCACAATCTTTTTTAAGAAGCCGGTCTATGGAAAGCATCGCAGCGACACCATCCAAGGTATTTAGTACTAACTGTGGCATTTTTCGGCAGTACATTTTTTTACTTTTCTGCAAGATAGTAAAATTGAAGGTGACAGTTCTGTCGTTGTACCCTCGGAGAAAAAGTAGTCAAGATGGCTAAGCGCGGCAGCAATGCAACCTAACATTGCTGCTGCGCTTATCCCGTCCCGACTACTTATTCTCCGAGCGTACGTACCATAATATTAACAACTGTTTTTTTTTACAGTCTGTTGTTTCGTCCATAGATAGTCACAGTTTGTTAGATTTCAATTTAGATTTAATTCGACATGCAAGACGGACGGAAGAACAGATTGTACTGTTGTTCGGTCAGGTAATTCTGTTTTACCGTATTCTTCTCCATAATAAGCGGAATGCTTCATTTTTTAGTAAGTTAAACGGTAAATAACACAGAATTAAAGTTATGCATAGTTCGAACACAAATCTCCTTTAGTTTTGATTGCGTCGATGCTTTTTACCTAAGACATGATGTTCACAGTTTTGTTATTAAGAACACTCTGAGAAACTTTGGAGTGTAGACAAATAAAAGAGAGAATTAATTATTACATTTTTTATTTTACATTTTTTAACTTTTTTTATTATAATTGCTGGATGGTATTTGACAGTCAGTACGTTATTTTCTTCCCATTTCAGTGACCAGTTGCTGTGTAGTTTCGAGAAGTATATTTAGCTTGGCAACTCGTTCCTTGGTAAATCGTCGGTCTTATTCCTCGCTTTAGGTGATTTTCTTGAACTGAGTAAGTAAAGATTAGAGACTCATGCATTTCTTTTCATTTGCGTTCTCCTATCTCTACGTACGGGCCCCCTACATCGTAAGACATTATAGCACTCGATCGTCTAAGGTATACAGATGTCATTGCTGCAAAACAAAAATTAGTTTTAATAGTGTTTTTATTTTGTTTTACTAGTAAGACTAATTATAGTAATACAAAAACAAGTTTCTTACTTTAAACTGTATAAGGGACCCGCAGTCGAAATGCATGCAGATGTATTAATAATTGCTGATTGTGAGATTAGTCTCCAAATTACAGCAGAAGTTATATCGTTACTCGGTTCTTCAAGCTTATTAATATAGATATCGTTTAGTATTGTTTGAAGGGACATAAGACCCACGACTTACCGGGGCATGAAACCCTTGCCACAATTGTTGTAAAAACAAGAGGTGGCGTAGATTTCATTATGGCTGCCCCGGAAGCCTGCTTATTCCCGCTATTCCAAGAACTCCACCACATTACTCGAATCATTTCTTTAACGCACTGACCAAGTGACACCATTTCGCCGGACTCCTAAAAAAATGATTACACTGATTAGAAATTAAATAATGTTAAGAAAAATGAATGGATTTGCCTTTTCGCTCATTTTTATATTAGGCTATTTAATCAAAGAAAGTATACAAGTAACGACACTATAAGCTATCATGTTTTAATGTTCAGTTTATTTATAGTTTATTATTATTAGCGTATCAAACCCTCATCTGGCACACTAAACAAATTTATGTTCGGAATACATTAAAAGATAATCATTTAAGATGTACACAAATTTTGAACTTTGTTATTTTTAATGGTTAGAAGTAGATAACGTATATGTAAACTTACCCGCACCCACCGCGGGAAATGATGCCAAAGTTCTTGATAGGTTGTTCTGACTGTTGACGACTGCAATGAGATCCTCGATTTTTCCCTAATTTATAGGTCTGCTGTTCCTTATCTAATCTAATGGATTTCCTTTAGTATGTGTACATAATGGAATTTAGTGAAAAAATTAACTTGTAAGAAATACATTCTTTATATTTTACTATTGCAATTGTATGATAGATAAAGTGTCGTGAATCATTGTGGTATCTTCCAACGACAGTATTTGTGGGTAATACCTGTAGAGATTGTAATAGCTCTTCGTTGACATACGTCACTAAATAAATCGGGTAAAATTAATAATTGCATTAGGAAGGTATAATAAAATATTGAAATATTAGGCATTGGGACACAATGCAAACTAAGTTCCAACCTAGAAGTCTACATATTTTGATTAACATATAACAAATAAGCGATCCACAGGAAATTCAATAAACTTAATCATTTTAATCATATAACTAAAGTGGCAATGGTAACAATTAATTCAAGTTTTAACCGAGATACTTAACCCGTGAGTTCGATTTTGTTAGTTAATATTTTAGGATTAGGTATACATTTTTGGGAGCTCTTGGTTCGAAAGAAAATATTAACTTTTTTTTGGTTCCAGAGTAAATAGATTCGAATTTTCTTATCTCAAATGGAATTTCCCTTTCTTATTATTAGTTTGTTAATGTATATTAAATGTGATACTTTGACATGTACACAATAGTGTTTATTGAATAGAAATTATTGTAAAAATTTTCTCATGAAAACATATAGAGTTATCTAATCAGTTTTATTGTATTTCTTATTCGGTATTTATAATGAAAAGTATTATGTCGGTGTACGCAATTCGATAGTTGTAGAAACATATTATGCGATGTAGAAATATCCTTAATGATTAAATTTGAATTACTTTTAAATTATTTCATATAAATCAAGTAAATATCTGATTGCTCGCATATTTATATGATCAAAATAGAGGTATTTATGTAATGCATGTAAAGTGCTTCATAACAATGATAAATAAGAACATGACTATATACAGGAAATGATTAGTTCTTTTAATATGAAATTATGAATCAAAGTTGTCAAAAAAATCGGTTTACTGTTTTCCTATTCATATAAAAATCTGTTGTTTTGTATCTGAAGCGTAAGGATGAGAACGAAACGAAATATTTTGACAAAAATCTGTTGTTCGGTTTGTGTCTCTGAGTCTCTTGTAGAGATGGTGGTTGGCAACTGGGCTGCTTTCTGGAGCTATTAACTGAGGTATCTAAATATCTAAGAAAAGTATAGAAAAATCGTGTTTAAGTACGTAAGAGCCATTTTCTTCTTAGTTTTAGTCTTTCGATTTTTTTGATTATAATTGGTATAAAACTACAAAAGACAAGAAACTTATTTCCATTATCTAAGAGTTTTTTTGAGGATACTTTACTAAAGCAATTATACCCATCACTATAGTTATACAGAAAGTACATGAAAACCTTTTGCTTATCGATGCACAAAACAATGGTACCATTTTGTGCACTTGTGACTTATGATTAAAGATGCCGGTTTTTGGTAATACACACTGAGTCGTTGATTGGAGTTTAGTTTAGGAAGCTGCTGCATACTCTATTTAATTGAACTTAATTGAATTTTCTAGATACCTTCTGACTAAAGAGAGGATGTCAAAATTATAGTTGGTCTTCTAATCGGTCGTTGTAGACTAAATAGACATATGCATAGTATAGGTCTAGCAGACTCTGCAAGGAGGAGGAAGAAAATCCAACTCATGTGCTGTGCCATTGTGAGGGCCTGGCTAAGACAAGGTTTCTACTAATGGGTATAGAGAACTCCACAGAGCATAACTACATTAAGGAGCCGCTTTCAAAGACGATAAGCCTCGCAAAGAAGGCAAAATTAGAGGGAGCATTCTAGGCTTAAGAGGTATCACAATATATCTGAAAAGGTCTTGGTAAAAAAGTTTTGCATGACCCAAACTCTAATCTAATGTAATTTCTACTAAAGTATTATATGTATATGTAGGAATATACTAAAAATAAATATTTTTACGGATTTTGCTTACCTCATTTTGTCTATTGTGTATTTATATGTTTATAACCATACATACTGAATTACTTTAAATGATTGACTGTAATTATTTACTTAAAGTCAACGAAATTTGTTATTTGCGTAATTGAATATGATTTATTAATTAATCAAATACTCTTCTATGTATCATTCTCCATTAAATCAACGGATATGTACTAATAATTTAGTTTTGTAATTTGCAACACGTTTTTGTCCATCATTTATCATCTTCTACATTAGATGTACATATTAGGTTTGACGTGTTTTTAACACATGCTGAGTCAGACAATACCGACTATATTCAAATGTGGGAATCCCATGCTAATCGATTACTTGATTTTGTCGGTCGGAAAATGTTGCCAGTTAATTGCTTTCAGTTTTGTTGCGACGCAACGGCACGCATCGTCGGAATTAGTGATTATAATAATCAAGTTAAATTATGTCATAAAAAATTTAATAGAAAATTATTTATTTATCTCATTTGATAAGGATTTATTTTGTTTGCTTTACACTTTATTAATTTAACGATGAACTGACTAAATTAACATTTATTCTTATACTAATTGTTACAAGAAAAATCATACACACATATAGTCGTTTTCACGATAAATGAAGGCTATTAAGAAGGATTAGGGTACTCCCTCATTGTAAGCAATTATAAACTCTACGGGAGGTCTATTAGCGCGATTTTAAGTATTTGTATATATGGGCCGTACTTTCTAGGACTTGAATACTACCTATTTACATAAGTATGCGTATAGAGAAAAGTAAAGTAAATTTTAGTAGCAGGATTCTTATATCCCTTAATATATTGAAAGTAAATATATGATATCATTTCATGTTAAACGTGTACACCATTTGTTGGACGATGTATCTAAACCTTCTATCTTCAATAAACTATTTTTTTGCTATTCAGATTTCTATTATTGTCATAATTGGTTCAAAATGGATTATTAGAAAATGTCAAAATATGCAATTTGTACTTCCCTATTAGCGAAAAATTGTACATAGGTATAAGAAGTTAATGTATGTATGTGATTTGGAAAGAATCACACAATTAAAACTTATTTGTATATATATTTTCTTAATAATAATGTAATATTAAAGTGATCTTCAAAATATATTAAGTACGGCCCATTTATTTATCCTCATTATAAATACGACTGTCATAGCGTCCATAACTGTTTGTAATTATGGTGTACCCTAATCCTTCTTAATAGCCTTCATTTATCGTGAAAACGACTATACCTATATATATTTTGGCAGACATTACATTACTCTCACCAACTACTATATGAGTAGTGTCTAAGGTATACATATTTTTATTGCAATCTGTGCCTAATGACACGTCACCCTCAACACTTCTTGATTATACATTTGGTTTATTAAATGTTGAATCAGTTAGTAAAATTGCATTACCTTGGTTTTAATTTTTAATCTTTGAAATATTTCTTTACACAAACGTTTAGTGAACATGTCCGCTATATTTTGACAAGATTGAACGTAAGCTATATCAATAACATTGTGGTTTATCAAGTTCCTTAAAAAATTATTTCTTTTGTCTATATGTTTTGTGCGTTTTGAGTTGAAAGTTTTTGTCATCGAAATAGCACTTTGGTTGTCACATAACGGCACGGGTTTACAGTCTTACATGAAACAACTTATTATTCCTTCTAAATTCACTAGTTCTTGTGCAACTGCTGCGGCTGCGATATATTCACTTTCACAAGATGATAGTGCCACACAATTTTGTTTCTTTGGGAACCAACAGATTGGATTTTCACAATAGAACACAATTCCCCCACTTATACTCTTTCTGTCTTTAGCATCAGTTGCCCAACTTTCATCACAATACCAGACTAATGAACATTTTTCATTGTCTGTTTTCTTGTATGCCAATCTTTGGTTCTTTGGTTCTTGCAGATACTTTAGGATTCGCTTTCCAGCTTTCCATCATTGATTTGCTGGTTTATCTACACTTCTACTTAAATAGGAAACACTGTACATTAAGTCTGGTCGTGATGTTGTCGACACGTATAGTAAACATCCTATTAATTGTCTGAATGCAACTTCTATCACATCTTCATTTTCGTTTATCTGAAAACCAGTTTGCATTGGTCTGTTTGTTCCCTTGCAGTTTTCCTTTTCGAAAAGTTTTAGTATTTTCTCTATCCGTTTAACTTGTAAAATTTCTATGGAATCTTTATTTCTCCTAGGAAGTTCTTTACTTCTCCAAGATTTTTGGCATTAAATCCCCGTTCCAGAAGTTGTATAACTTTATCAACGCTTTCTTTTATGCCTGTTAGCAATATATCGTCTACCCATATTATCATCCATACTTTTTCGTTATAATACAGTCGTGGTTAGACCTTTTCATATTATTCTTTGTAGCAAATTCGGTTACTCTGTCGTTCCAAACCTTGGGTGCTTCTTTTACCCCATATAACGCTCGATTTAGTATTAATGCACTTGCTTTTGTTTTCAGGCCTTCTGGCGCTTTGATATAAACTTCAGTGTTAAGAATGCCATTCAAAAAGGCTAATGGAATATCTTATAGTGTTATATTCCAATCCTTCTGTAGTGCATGTGATAACAATACTTTCACAGTAGACATCCTTGCTACGGATGCGCAGATATGATTTGGGTTTGTCTTCTCTTTCCAATATCATTTTTTTCGGCCAGTCGAGACAAAACAATATATACATATGTGTTGACTCATAAAAAGTTGATAATTTAAAATATTTTACGTTAGTTATTAGGCAGGGAATATAGGAAAATAAGAGAGAAAAATAAATATTACAATTGTTTATTTAAGTTTTACATGTATTACAATTACATAGTTAGATGGTATTTGGCAGTCAGTACGTTTATTTAATTTCCCTTTTCAGTGATCAGTTAATTGCGGGAAATTATATTTGTTGGATGTTTAAATTTGGCAGATCATTCCTTTGGTAAATCGTCAGTCTTATTCTTTGCTTTGGGTGATTTTCTTGAATTGAGTAACGTAAAGATTGGAGACTCATGCATTTCTTTTCATTTGCCTCTTCCTATCCCTACGAACGGGCCCCCTACGTCGTGAACTATTATAGCGCTCGATCGTCTAATGTTTGCAGATGTTATTGCTGTAAAAAAATTACATATTAATTAATTTCAAAAGTTGTCCTACAGTTAACAATAAAAGTTAAAATTGAATTTTCTTACCTTAAAGTGTGTAAGGAACCCGCGGCAGAAGTGCATGCGGATATATTAATTGTTTCTGCTTGTGAGATTAGTCTCCAAATTACAGCAGAAGTGGGACCGTTACTGAATTCAAGCTGTTTAATATATATATTCTTTATCATTTTGTGAAAGGACATAAGACCCACGACTTACCGGGGCATGAAACTCTTGCCACAATTGTTGTAAAAACAAGAGGTGGCGTAAATTTCATTATGGCTGCCCCGGAAGCCTGCTTATTCCCGCTATTCCAAGAACTCCACCACATTATTCGAATAATGTTGTCTACGTACTGACCTAGGGACACCATTTCACTGGGCTTCTGAAAAACACGTCACACTGTACTCATTTTAAAGAAAAATATTTACATTAGTGTTAAGTGACATCATTTCAATAAGCATGTGGTCAATACGTATTGATTTTGTCATTACTGCTGAAATTTTAGGCAAAATAAACATTCAATGTAACAAATAATGATAGTAATATGTAAAAACGGAAGTAATATATGTATGTATGCATGGTAAAATTTAGTAGTGGAAGCACATAGATTAAGTACAAAGTGTATCAACTTACAAACACCCACTTCGGGAAATGATGTCAAAGTTGTTGCTGTGTTTTTTGATCACTGACGACTGCGATTACGAGCTCGTTGTCTCGTCAATTTATAGGTCTGCGCTATCTAATCTATTTGTTTTAATGTCCACACATTACATTGGTTAAAAGAACCAGTAGCCTAATTTATATTATTCTTCGGTATTCCCATATAATTTTAAGTAAATTATGATTCAATGTAGGGTACTACAATGATAGTATTTGTGGTAATTATAGGAAGAAAAAGATGATGGCATTCATATCTTTTGGTCAAATCATTAATTTCGTAATTATCTAAGAGGAAAATACAACTGCAAAGCATATTTAAATACATACATACATATTTATTCAGAGTAATCTTTTTTAAATTGTTTGTAATGTGAATGCATAAATTAAAAGTGCCCAGTGTTGCAGACTACACAACCATACATCTACAGGGTTGCTCATTGGTAAGAAGTAGTTTTCGTAGATGTTGATTTTTCAGAATGGTTCGCAGTTCTTTCTATTTTTCCAAAAAATATGATGCATGTTCGCGAATTTGTTAGATGATTTCGGCATAAATTAATTTTAAGGGTTCTTATATATGTTCTTTTAGAAGCACATACATATAAGTAAATAATAGGATTTATAAATGGAACAATATCTATCTCATCTTCTTTGTTGCCACTTCAAACCTGTACAAATATTGTCTATATATACCTAAATAATAAAATATTAATGTAATGTACAAGCTCTTCTCTTTGCAGCAATTTTCCAACGGTAGTGTTTGTGCGAGTATTCGGTAAAATCCTTTTAACTTAGTCCCCTTATAGTAATTATCCTTTGAAAAACAAGTACATGGAAATTGGTTTTAGTAATTTTCAGCCTATGAAATGATGAGACATATGGAACTTAATACTAGGTCCTCAACCTAATTTAATCGATGGAGAAGCTGACAGATTGTATAGTGAAACCTCAAGTGAAAACCTTTTTACACGACGACACCCGAAAGACTTCAATGCATAGTATAAACAAATCATAAAATGCTTAAGTCAAATTATATTTTAATCTGGTGGATGTTTACTATTATATTTATGAAGTATATAACCGCCCAAGGTTTATTTTGTCATTTTAAAAATTAACACAGTAATGAGTTTAAGTGACAAGATATAAACCTTTACATATAATTTGGTTCAAAATTATCTACAGACAACGAAATTCACGGATACATATATAAGATTATGTTTACAATATAGTGGACAATTTAAGTTAATTTTGAAATGTAAATTTATAATGGTAAGAATAATGATCCTTATATCAATGTATTTTTTTGTCAAGCTCTGGCAATTCTGTTCAAGGACTAGAGAAAAACATGGCAAAAAAATGTAGTCAAGAGCTTTATTTGATATAATTTAGGCGTGATTAGGTGATTAAATTATTATAAATAATACTTAAATTTTCTATATCTGTTCTAAAATTAACGTTATTTTCTTTTTTAATGTATATCATTTCATATATTCATCTCTTTTTATAACTACTTTCTTTTTTTTAAATCTTAACATTTTCAAAATCAAAGTTATGTCGTAATTCTTTAGAATGCTTAGATAAAGCAGTTTCTGCGGTTATATTATGCGTTACAATATATTGATTATACAGTCGTCTTTTTAAATACTGTCTAGTTTGCCCTTCGTAGCATTTATCACAGTCTTTGCATTCTAATTTACTTACGACATTACTTTGATTATCTTTTTTAATCTTAGTTTCTAAATTTGTAAATAACTGTCGGTTATTGTTTAGTGTAAATGTAATGTTTATATCTTATTTTTTAAATTCGTATTTAATTTTGTCACTTAAGTCGTTGATGTATGGAATTGTGTGATGTATATTACTATTTTGTTTTGTGTCTGTTTTGTATATTTTATGTATTCGTTTTTTTATTACTTTCGCGTAGAATTTTATTGAATAACTATTTTTGTCTAGAATTGATCTAACTTTGCTTAAATTCTCTTTCCTAAAATCAGGATGTGCTAATTTAATAACCTGGTTAACTAAACTATTAATAAGTTATTTATTTATTATTTGACACGAATTAAATGTCAATCTTATTCCACCGACGAAGTGTAACGAAAACCAAATTATATTGTAAGGTTTTGGAATATATTTGATCTTTATTCGAATTAGAGTATTGTCATTGACCTAGAAGTGGAAAAAATATCAGGAAAATAAGATAAGTACAAAGAGGTCATAAAAATACATATACTAATTGGTTTATATGTGCGCATTGTTTAAGACAGGATATCTTTCCTGAGTATTATATGTATGTATGTATTAGTACCAACTGCTGCTTGAGATTCCTCTTGCTCGTTCTCCTCTTCTTATCATCGTACATTATCACTATCCTCATTGTCTGTCAAGTGTATCTCCATTGATATTACTCGGCTTTGGTAAAGCATTATTCTCCGTAATAAATATATATATACGCCTTAAGAAGGCCTTTCAGGCCCATAGCTGCCTAATGAATTTACATTCCTTCGTATTCCTTGCTTTATATCTCCACTTCGTTATTTGCTTCTCTTTTAAATCCTCGGCGATGGCTTCGCTCCATTTTCTCTTGGGTCTCCCTCTCTTGTTTTTACCCTTCCGTTCTTTCCAGCCTACTGTTTTCACTACTCTTCCTTCTTCCGTTCTTTCCAGATGCCCTCTCCATTGTAACCGACTTGATTTAACCACATTGCTGATCTTTGGTTCACCAAATATGTCGTACACTTCCTGATTCGTACTTCTTTTTCATTGTACTTTTCCATGTTTCTATCTTTGTTTGCGCTTTTTCGTTCATTGTCCATGTTTCCGCTCCAAACAATAAAGTTGGTCTTATGACAGTTTTCTATATTCTTATTTTGGTTCTCCTAGAAATTTATTTGGACTTTAATATGTTATATGTATAGTTCAGTAGCACTTCTGCTACTCTTCATTATTTTTAAATCTATCTCTATTTCCTCGTTACATTTGTCATTTATGAACGATCCCAGATACATATAACTTTCTACCTCTTTAAATTCTACCTTGTTACTTTGATTTATTTCAACATGTAAAGCTTTTTCCTCTCTTGTCGTGTTCTTTACTTTTAATTTCATATAATTGCTTTTATTACCATTTACTTGTAACCCTCTCTTCCTAGCTGCGATTGGCTGCTTCTCTAAGATCTTCTTTCCTTCTAGTCAACAATAGTATATTATCTGCGTAAGCTAAACAGTGTTGGCTTTTTGGCAATATTGATCCCTAGTTGATAAAGGGTCCCCGTTGTCTTAGTCCGGTCTTAGTCCAATTTCACTAGATGTAGTTCCATTTATTTTGACTGCACACCTGGACCTTTGTAACGTCATGTTCGTTAATCTTATTAATTTTCTTGGAATTTGTAGCCTTTCCACAGCATTACCTACTGTCTTCCTGCTCACGCAGTCGTACGCGTTTTTAAGCTCCACTAACGGCATGTGTACAGGTATTTCATGTTCATAGCACGATGTCAAGATTTGTTTAATATAAAAATTTGATCTATTGTAGAATTCCGTTTGCGGAATCCTGTCCAATAAGCTTTTCTGTTTTCAAATCTAGTTTGCTTTTAATCTATGATGCTAATACTCTATAAGTGACGTCCAACAAAGCAATCCCTCTATAATTGGCACAGTCGGTTTTATGACCCTTTTTAGATATGCGTAAAATCAAAGTCTTATTCCAAACTTCTGGCATTACTTCTTGGGTCTAGATATTGTTTCGTAATTTTTTCATATTTTGACCAGGGCTTTTATTGTTTCTCAGTTTGTTTATAATGTTACTTATTTCATCTCTTCTCCTGCAGGTTTGTTTTATCTGATTGTGAGTGAGAGTTGTTTTCAGTTTCAGGTGCGGGTTCGTTCAGCAACTCGTCAAAGTATTCTCTCCCCCTATCACCTACCTCCTTTTCGCCATAGATTAAATTTTCTTCTTTATTTTTGTAATGGACTGTTCTTCCCTTGTGGCCTTTTCGAATTTTTTTGGCTTATAGACATTTCTTATTTCTTTCCTTTTGTATTTATCCTCCATTGCTCTTAATTTTTTCTCCGCAGCTTGTCTCTACCACTGCTTACATAATCTTTTCACCTTCTTTCTTTGTTCTTGAAATTTTATTTTATCCATTTCATCATGCGAATTCAAAAGTCTTGTTCGTAGCTTTTTCCGTGTTTCTATTTCCGTTTTACACTCTTCATCTATTCCATTCTTTTTTCTTTACGCACTTTTGTTTTATTATCTGTCTTTCAGTTGTTACCTTTATAGACTTGTCAGTAGCTACTACAAAAAGTGATCCGAGTCGACGTCCGCCTCCCGATACATTCTGTATACCGCGCATACTTTTCTTGTACTAGAACGTGATAGATTTGATTGGCTTCTTTGCGTCCTGGAATCCTCCATGTGTCCTTATATATTTCTTTCCTAGGAAAATGGGTGCTCATGATTTTCATTTTTATTTCTATTGCAAAGTTTATTAATCTCAGACCATTGTCAGTGGTATATTGATGTTTATACTCTCTGACCCCTTTTATCCCTCAGATATTTTCTCTTCCTATTTTGGGTTCTCGTAATACTAGACACAAATTGTAGGCCAATGCAACTCTACTTTTCTATCGTCGTCGAGGAGAGATTGATGCAATCGTATCCTACTATTACCACAACATTCAAATTTAAAATATTTCATTAGTCAAGATAGATTCCTTTCAAATTGATCTACTTAATACAGCAATCTTGCAACATTCATAATCATTTCAACAGTATTCTTCTTCATCTGCAAACCATTTCAACACAGTCCGTCATGAAGGGTATTTATAGCAATACAATGTGCAGGTGGATTACCCTGCAAAAACAACACATCTGTTGCTAACACGTTTTGTATTGTTTGTCTTGCTGTGGCTAGTAATTTAGTATAATAATATCCTGTTATAGTTTCAGCCTTTTCATGTAATTGGTTCATGTTATTCCTCAATTTTTTAAGAAACTGGAAGGAAGAAGTTTTCCAGCAGATTGCTTTAGTTCAAGCCTTCGAGAGGAGTGATGCTTAATGCTCCATTCAATATTGCCGTGCTTTTAGATTCGTTAAACTGCACTTATACATATTTCATTCACACTTACAAGATGAGATCTTCTTCAGGTACAGATGCAGATTGATTGTGATGCTATTACTCTTGATCGTCTATGTTTGGCACTCAATCATTTGAAAATCTATATTTTGGATTTTTTTTATATCTAAATTTGTATGGGTGTTCACATAAAATTTATCAATTTGATAGTCTAATAATATCGAATAATAAACGGTGAGGATATTTTCAACGATAGACTCTACATTGATTACAATGATTTCTTCTCACTTTCAACGGAAAATTTGCCTATTTGTTATTATGTAATCCAATTTACGATGGATAGTAATCGCCAAATATACATAGTAAGCACATTTTTGTAAACTTTCTTAGCTCCTAACTTGTTTTGATACATGTATATGATGGTTCGATTATCTAATTGCATTAGACACGCTTTCTTTTAAAGAGCAATGGCTCAATAAATTTGAGCAAAATTTCATAGTGCCATTTTTTGTAAGCCATCGCTTGCTGGTATGGCAACACAAACTTGGTTTAACAAAGAAACATGTTTAAGCTAATTTGGTATCATGAATACCTTTTTGTAGTTTGTCATCTTAATCTTATACTCGTGGAAGACTACACAATAGTTGTTTCCGTGTTTGTGGCAATAGAGAGTCTGGACGTGAATTGTTGGTAACTATACTTTTTTGATGATGTATTCCTATTTCAAACAATGCTCTTAGAAGACAGTCTTTTTTGTTGTAATAATTTGTCTGAGTGATGGTTCTTGAACATATTTAGCTTAAAGTTCTCCTCTGTATTCTAAACAGGACAGAAGTTAGTCTTGCTATCATCACAGGTGTCTTTGGGAACGATTAATACCATAAATGTATCAAATCGAATTTGAGAAACGTTTATCCTCTACGCTTCAAAATAGTCTATATTGATAAATATGTATGTGCGCATATAATGGCATATAACATGATATATTTTGAAAAAAATGTTTTCATTTAGACTGTGGATCTTGAATATCTTTAGCTTCCTAACTTTTATTTGGTGGTTTGCAGGTTATATCAGCTTATATGGCTGCTCTACGATTGGTTTGATAATTCTATGATCATTTTAGGAGAGCTTCACATTGGTTGGAATTGAGGTAAACGTGAAATAGGACATAAGTATCTGAAGGAGTGCCTATTTAGGAATGGTTATGTTTAATATGGTTTACATATTCCCAAGTTTTTATGTTTAGAAGATTGATTATATTTTATCATTATTTACTTAGTAACAGATTACGTTTAGAAGTAGAATGAGATAAAAGTGCATTCTTTTGAGAAAAAAACTTCTTGTAGGTTTTTATGAAAACACGATTACAGAGTTTTAAAAAATGAAAATTAAAAAGATGGAATCTACGATTTCCGATGAATTATAATGAAGGAAACTCCAGCCCCAACAGCGCGGTATAACCCATGACATATGTATATGTATAAATATGTAAGTATATAAGTACGAATTTCCTCTTGGGTTTGTTCTCATATATTACTTTTCATGTGGAAAAAAATGAATAAATAAATAAAACGTAGTAGCTAATAATCGGGTAAAAGTTATCCACACAGGTAAAACCTTGAATGATGTTCATTGATTTCCGTGCATTTCCGTAGTTCAATAATGCTTTTGCGCGATATTTACTGGAAGTCACAAAAATAAAAAAAAAACTGAATACTTAGCCCTTAATGGCTGCTCTGGAATGTAAAATTATATTCAATTATTCGTAGTAAACAGAAAATCTGAGACGAGCAATCACTTGGAAATTTTAGTGAAGGAATAAAAATTACACAGTATATTTGATACAATGTAAACCGAAGGTATTCCTCATTTTTGTAATTCTAAAGAAGCATATTATTATGTGAATCGATATTTGCAGTGAAAGGACAACATTCACTGTTCATGGAAAATAGTTTAAAGAATTTAGCACAAAAACATTTTGGTACGGCTTGTGAGACTCTGTCGGGGCGAAAAGATTAATAACTATTATTTATTATTATAAATTTACGAACTCGGTTTTTACAACAATTAACTAACCGAAATGAAATTTCGTATATTTCTATAGTATTCTTACAATACCTATTATTAATAAACGGATGTGTTTTTTTATTATGTATTTACAATTCAAATAATTTATTACCATAAAAATTTTATGTGTAAGTGATTATGGTAAATAATGTGGTATATCCCACAAATTTATATATTTTTATTCAGATATGTTGATGTTATAGAAGGAAGCATTTTTTGTTAGAGTAAAGTATTAAGATGCTTGCAGCGATTATTTTTATGTATATGTATGTACAACATATATACTTACATACATACATACTTGCTATAGTGATAAGAGGATTTAAACTAAATTTTGTATTATTTACAGTCTAACAGTTTTTGACAAAATATTATGAATTATAGCATTAACCAGCTATTAGAATTTTTATAAATTCTAACAGGATTTGTGTGAATTTAATTTTCCGAGAACTTGTGACGTGCTGTTTGCTGGTATATCGTTTAGTACAAAATCATATTTTCTTAAAGATCAGTCCGCTGATGTTTGCGAATTTTTCTTGTATTCTAATATTTACTATTACTTTCTTCATTGCTAATTTAATGATTAATTGGGTAAAATATCTGCTAAAAATCTATACAGGGTGTTTTATGAGGAATGGTACATACGTTAATGTTATAGATTTGATCATTTTAAGCAGAAAAGTTTCTATGAACAAGTGGTTAGTTCTAAAAAGGAAACTGAGATACAGTCAGTTAATGAATAATCTAATTTATTTAAATCTTTACACTAACACCATACAATATCAATGTTGTTTTTCAGTTGTTGACAATGCCACACACATTTAGCAATTCACAATATGTCGATATGATGTTTTGTTACTGTTTCTGCAATGGAAATGCACGTGCCGTTTGTCGTGACTATAGGAGACGGTATTCCAGCCGAATGCTACTAAATTCAAGAGTATTTACTCGAACATTAAACACATTGCATGAAACTGGTGCTGTTCCAACTTCAAATATACATTCTGGACGTGCAGGTGTACAAATTCTGAGTGAAGTTGAAGAAATTCTTCTGTCAGTAGTACGCAGTCCATCTATCAGTACACGACGACTTTCCGCTCGTCTTGGTGTTCATCATCTAAGCGTATGGAGAACATTGCGTACTCATGGCTTGTATCCATTCCATGTTCAACAAGTAACAATACCTTGAACCAATAGACTTGGCCGGGAGATTGGAATTTTGTAAATGGGTAAATTCTAACCGCCCCTTGGTTCCTCTTAAACTTTTTACGCATGAAGCCACTTGCACCTGTCATGGAATCAATAACAGTCGAAGTGATCACCATTGGTTGGAGGATAATCCGCATGTCAGTAATTTTCAGTTTAAATTTTCTGTAAATCTATGGTGTGGAATGATTTGACAATAACTTAGTTGAATCTTTCGTACTACCTGAGCGCCTAACAGCGGCCAGATATTTAGACTTCTTACGCAATGAGCTTCCAATTCTGTTAGAAGATATTCCTTTGGCTACCAGAGCCAATACGTTCTACCAACACGATGGGGCCCCGCCTAACTACGGCTGTGAAGTGAAGCAGTACCTGAACCAAACCTTTGCGAAACGGTGGATTGGCCGTGGGGCTCCTATCAGTGGGTCAGCTAGGTCACTGGACCTTATTCCATTAGATTACGGAATGTGGATTACGACCTGTGCTGCACGAATGAAGGCACAATAACATATTAACGTATGTACCATTCGTCATGAAGCATCCTATGTATATTGTATCAAATGTTGTATTCACTTGTTTTCTTCAGAATTTGATTTAGTGTATATAATTATTGTATTTATTGGGGTTTTAACTTGTCAAGATAAATTTTTAATTTCGATATACTAATGAAGAGGTTTATTTGTAGAAAAATTACTCCGTTTTAAAGAATAGAAATATGCATGTATTGAGGACGGTTGGTATATGTATGTGTATTTTATTAGAAAAAATCTATTGTTTTAGTTTTTCCTGGATGATTTCCAACTGCGTGAGAACCGACTATGTAAACATCGGAAATTTAGACAAGAGCTTCCATTCGTTACCAACACATCACTGAACTCTTAAAATCGTGCTTAAAGAAGTTGCTTTTCTCCGTACGATATAATTACCTTCTTCCGCTGCAAATTCACTTTAATACAGTAGTCACACATTACATGCAGATATGTATATTTTGTTATTTTTATTAATAGAAACTACGATAGTAGTATATACAGTAACCTTGAATACATATTCAATAATTTTGAATTATTATTACAACAGAAATCATGTTTATTTAATTGCAACACACTTAATTGGTATCTTGTTTCCAAAACATTCAAAACAACTTTTCGGCAACTTTTTTGACTACATTCTTAGTCGATGAAATTTGTCACTAACATCTTCAAAATCATGTCTTTAATCATACACTCATAACTGTAAGTAATGAATCAGCAACAGTTTTTAAATATGCAGTTTTGATAACTGTAATGATTTCAGAGAGAATTAGGGGAAATTCTCACTGAATGTTCTGAGTTGGAAAAAATCCCGGAAAATATTGCAACTCACTGCTTATATAAATAAGTTAGTTCTGTTGGTTTTGGGTTTAGAAAGATATTGCGGCGAGCTTACCATTGTATTTGTAAATATTATTACTTATTACTTATATTTTATTTATATAATAGAAGAATTCAATTTCAACAAATAGGGTTTTATTGGATTCTCATAGAACAACTGGTGGAACATGGAATGATGAGAAATTCTCAATTGGATATTACATTTGAGTTAATAGGATTTTTTTAAAAGTTTTATGTATTTCGTTAAACGTTAATAGAAGCGTTTTACTCAAACAATGAAATAAATAAAGATAACTGTGGCTTATAAAAAGAAAATGTACTAGCAACGTTATATCAACGATCTCATGCAGTACAGCTTTGAAAAAATTATAGCTATTTTTTGTACTCGCTTATCAAAACATGTCATTTCACGATTCGATTTGCGTACGTGAAAAGCCACTTTAAGCCGTAGTGTGTGAAGTAAAGTTGGTACTTACTGTAACTTGATTAATTTAGTGACATTTTAAAATCATATCAATAAATAATGATTTTATGGCTAATAAATTATTCACTGCAGTATAGGCAGCTTCCCGAATTTCAGGAGATGTACATTCATTCTATTTCATTATCAGAATTCATGTTGTACAGGTTTTAATTTTGTATCGAATTTTCTGAATTTGATAATTTTAAATTAAATGTCACTTCAAATAATCAATACTGCCAACACAATTTTTTTAAATTAATTATCCAGAGATTTGTAGTGTGTCATAAATGAAAACGTATTTAACGATAGTTATTATTGAAGTACTCGTACAAAAAATATTGTACAAACTTCGTGCGTGAAATATTTGGCGAATTCGTATCTATAAAGCTCAATTCACACACATCCGTCACGAGACAGTTACGTATCCGTCAGAGATAGTGCCGTCATAAAAACGTCTATGACTGTACGGTCATGTCAGTTCATACACATCCGAATACTTCAGCATCAGTTAGTAATCATCATTGCCTCAAAAATGACGAAAAATTAGCTGCAGTTGCTGTAATTTTAGACGAAGAGGAGGAGGAACAGAGAACGAAGAAACGAAAATGGGTGCATGAGGCATGGAGAAAAAGAGAAAGAGAATGAGAGTTTGTCACATTGTACAGGGTTTTCAATAAGAAACGAAACCCACGTGATCTCTGACGTAAGATGATCTAAATAATAAGTTGGTAAAACTAAAAATATCCCAAAACTGTCTAACCGGTCTAACCTGAGTTGCTAATCGATATTTGATTTAACAGTTTTTATACGTCTCTGTTTGTGTCGTTCAGTCGTTGCTTAGTTGTGATTATTTACAATCTAAACCTAACCTGTAAAATTTTAATTGTCAATATATGTAAATAAAGATTCATGGAGGATTTTTATTTTTAAAAATATGTATTACCAGACTGTTAAAGGGTTGCATATCTAAAAGAGGTCACGTGGGTTTCGGTATTTACTGAAAGCCCGGTATAAAGGTGAGTTCATTGCTATCCGTTTGTACGTTTGCGTTTGTACGTTGACCAATCACAGCACGTTATGTTTATATGCTTCACAGTCTATCCGCTAACGGATAAAGTTAACCGACGTTGAACTTTGTACGCGTGTACGATTCTGCGTGAGTATAACATATGCTCTTGTATAATCTGGGATCAGCCTCCTCATGCTTCCTCAACGCTTTTGTAAAGTTTATTTCTATTCGAGCAGTAACATTATTATTCTTGAACATACGTTTTGTTGTTTGTTCCCAAATGTTAGCTATCATGCTGAAAAATTATAAATTTATTCCAAGCAGCTGCTTTACTGAGGATTACACTTTTTCAGGATTCTCTGTAATAGATTCCAGGTAATCTTCTTCCATATTCTATTACCGGACATCAGTAGGCAAATAGTTGACTCAAATCCACATACTATTCTCAAGTCTGTACACTGAATCGTTTGTTAAACAATCGACTGGAAAATCTTTCCATCTGAAATGATTAGGTACGTGTTTCCAGAAATTAGTGTTTTTATTCTCAAGCCAATTCAAAGGAATTCAATTTATCAAAGGAGCAATATTCTCCACAGTTGAAATATTTGCTCCAGCAATATTTGTAATATTTAAACAACTTGGGATATTGCAGTAAGGATAATGCGGTTTTGAAAATAATGGCCTCAAAAATTCTATAGCAGGCTAAAATTTTGAACAGTCGTTAACTTGCATGCTGGTAGCAATATAAATTTGCGGTAAAAAATTGTCTAATTATTTTCACTTTTGACCAGCGGAAAAAAACAGAAAATATTTCGTCAGTTTTGCCAAGTCCAAATGTGATCATTTACCGTCAGTGCGCGTGTAAAATGTATTGGCTAGAACACTACAGAACTTTGAAATACAACAAGTGGTAATAATGGTTACCGATGTTGCCGCGGCTATGCTTTGCACAGGTCTATTATTCAACTATTAACAATTATTTGTTCAACTGAGCAGCATGAAGCAGACATGTTATGTGTAGTAGATACACATAATATGTCTGCTTCATGCTTTACACCTTGTAGCAGACGCTATACGAAAATGTTATTCCGATGTGGATCAATTAATAGGACAAATGGAAGAGATTTTTGTTAAATCTCCGAAACGGACTAGGCTATTTCATTCGAAATGTTCTGGCATACCGGAACCGCCACAGCCAATTCTTACACGGTGCGGTACGTGGTTGAAAGCAGCATTCGATTATTTTAAACATTTTGAAAGGATCAAATCGGTGGATTTTACAATCGGATGCTAAAGCAGTAGCTGCAATAAAGCAAAAGTCAAATGTAATTCCAAAATCCTCAAATTGCAGCAGATTTACTACTATTCACGACAAGTATATTCCAGTAGCCGACGCAATCAAAAAATTGCAAAACATTTCGTAGCTCTTGTGGGAATCTTGTGAAATTGTTGACCACGTAGAAACAGTGCTACATATTTTAGATGACAAAAAAAGTTTAAATATCCCTAATAACGCTAAATTTGTTTCTTTTGATGTTACTAATCTGTTTACTAACGTACATATCTACAAATGAAGTAAAAGACATCATAAAATTAAAACTACATAAAAACCACACTAATCCCGTTATTGCAGGCGAAATAAAAAAAAAATTAAAACTCAGTATATGCATGAAACAAAATTACTTCCAATTCAATTATGAATACTACACACAAACAAGAGGACTAGCCATGGGTAACCCCCTAAGCCCTCTTTTAGCAGAAATCTTCATGGATCATTTCGAAGAAACTATTAGTACTCACCCTCTTTTTAAAAATGGTATCTTTTGGGTTAGGTGTGTAGACGATGTGCTAGCGTGTTTTAAAGGTACCGATAGACAATTAAATAAGTTCTTTCAGTATTTAAATAAGGTTCACCCTAATATAAAATTTACAATAGAAACAGAAAAAGACGGTTCAATTAATTTTCTGGATTTAACTATTACACATAATGCCAACAAACACGAATATTCGATTTATCACAAATCTACACATACAGACACAACTATACATACTTTATCGTTTCACCCTTTAAAACATAAACTAGCCACGTATGAGTTTATGATACATAGACTAATAAAAAGAGCGGACCAATTTGAGCTCAACATGAGCTTGTTACCGTAGTAGTAATATAATGCTACGTGAGAAATGTAAACATAAGTGAGTGGACAGTTAGGAGCTGACTCCATTCTGCTGGATTATCTTCTCGAACAAGAGCTACTGTACCGCCGCTTTCCCGTGACCATCGAATTGCTAGGTTGAATTTTGCACGAGAACACTTAGCTGGGACAATAGCGGATTGGAGTCGGGTTTTGTTTTCCGATCATTCGTGATTTTGTCTTACGAGCTCATATAGACTTGTTAGAGTGTGGCGACGATGAGGCGAGAGATATGTTCAAGCGTGTATTGCCGACGGACTTCCATTTGGTGGAGCTTCAGTTGTAGCATGGAGAGGCACATCTTTTGACGCTCACACGAAGCTCGAGAGTGGCTGACGCAGGTTCTAGAAAACCATGTTATAACGTTCATGGTTGTTCTTGGAGACGACGCAACCTGATGACCTTTATGATAATGCACGGCACCGTGACGTAGTTCAAATCATACAATTTCCTTGGCTTGCTCGCAGTGCAAATATGAATCCAATTGAACATGTTTGGGATGAGATGGGAAAACATTTACGAAGAAGTGTACCGGCTTCAGAAATTCTGGAGAGCTTCGCGACATACTGGTGCAGGAATGGGACAATCTTCAGTAAAATGTAATCCCAAGCATGCCTTGTCGTTGGCAAGCTGTTATCACTGCCAGACGAGGAAATACGCGCTACTAAAGTCGTCAAAATTTCTTTTGTTTCAACGAAAAGTATTTTACACTAAATTGTTCATTTTCATTACTTTCACTAAATTTTGAAAAAAAGCAACAAAACGTTTTTTTTCCACGCAAACACGACAAAGCAATCGCATAAAGTTAGTAAATTATATATATTACAACCGAAAAAGTTCCGAAAACAACACTAATTTTATGCTCGGCAGTGTATAATAGCATTTTATGCTGGTTTGCACGCAGTACACGAATTGTCGGTGACATTACACTAGTAACTTAAATCTAGGAAAGTTCAATAAATTTTCACTTTTAATGTCGTATAATAGTTGCTGTAATGCTAGGCACACTATATTTTTTATGGTATTAGGGTGTTTCTCGGAACACGCAAAATCTACAAAAGGCTAACTTGTCATAGTCAACGGAAACGTTTATCTACACCCACTGCAAAAAAGTGCAGTCACTAGCAAATCCTTTTATGGAAATATAAGCTACTATTTTTTTTTGACATAAACTATCATTGAAGCTTCACACATTGTATATTCTCTTTAGGTCAGAGCTCGAAGATCTTCATTTGACAGTTTGACAAAATTATGTTCGTTATGCTGGTATTGTAAGCTACCTTATGGAGTTTTATTTCACATGTAAACTATAAAAATTACTTCGAATTACCGCATTGATGACAAGTCAAATACTTTTTCGAAGAATAGATTATGTTATCGTATTTAATATATGATATGGATGATGATGGGTTTAATCTGATATATGAAATTAAACCGAGATACATTTACGACTATAACAAACTTATTATGTTACGGTTGTTCTTTGGTAACGTCCTTCGAATTTGGAATAAGCTTGCAAAAAATATCTTTATATCACTTCGTTCTTTGTTATCTAAAAGTGTTGTTATCTCGGACGCAATTAAATACTTGGATTCGGTATTTTTATATGATATGCTATTATTTAGCCCACAGCCGTATATGCCAAAGCTAATAGCTTACTAAAGCCTACTTACAATTAGTTTTTAAAAATATTATGGGAATAGAGGAAAGTTTTCGATTGTATGTATATATGAGGGCGAAATAGAGGATACGTTTGTATGCTCATGAGTAGTGGTAGTATTATAACTACTAATTAAAGCAATTAGTGAATGTAAGGGAAGCTAAACTTCGATTAAAATCGCAACCAATTATTTTAATATTATATATTACTTTATAATATCATGTAGGTAAAAAAACTGTAGATATGAAATTCAGAAATAAGGATATGTACTGACATGGTAAATGTAACAAAATTAGATTTCGGGAGGTCGGTGTAACGTGCAGAACACCCACACCATATTAATCATAATAATCAAAACTATGCGACATATATCATTATGTAAGTACGAGACGCATTACTAATATCAATTATGATATGTTATCTTGTACTTGTGAAGTAATAGCAATAAAAAGGTTCTGCGAACTGATGTTATCTTTTTGATGATGCTAGTTTAAAAGGGAAACCCCACAATATTGAATTACGTAGTAAAAAAATAAAATCGGGTTTGTAGTGTATCTTCAATATAGTTAGTGCAAGATTGCTCTATATAAGATAAAAATATATGTGGGATTTGTGTATCTCTTTGGGCGTTCTTTTTTCTACAATGTATGCAGCAAATAAAATCCACTACCAAATATAATAAAATCACTATTACCAAACACATTTAAATGAAACTTAGGCGACACTGTAGTTCACTGTGCGATTCAAGTCAGTGACATTAGGAGTGTTAGACCCAGAAGGAGTAATTTGTTTAACTTGATTTTTTGGTATCAAATTGACTATAAAAGAGTAAAAGTCAACTATCGTTTACCGTGGCATAGTTCTGAATTGCGTAGACTTGCTGACAATTTAAGAGATTTATATAATATATACAAACATAATCGTGATCCTGACCTACTTGCTATTTATAAGACAAATAAAGGACATTATAACGATATGGTTACCAATTCCAAAAAAGCCTATTAAGATAATTTGATTAGAACTTCACAAAATAAGTCGACAACTTCGTGGAAGATTATAAACCGAGAAGCGGGGCCATCCTCCAACAAGCGTAAGATTATGGAAGTCCTGGACGACAGTGGCGTCTCTATCGTGGACCCGGAGATACTCGTTAACTTATTCAACACATTCTTTCAGAATTCAGGTATGATTACCAACAGCTGTCATAACGCAAGGTGTTCCCTGAGTTTCAACCATGCCTCTACATCGCTTTACCTATATCCAACTGACGTTAATGAAACAAAAAAGATTTTACATGACATGGCAGGTAAGAAATCTGCAGGAGTTGATGATATTCCTTATTTTCTACTTAAACTACCGAGTTGGTTTGATTCACACAATTAGTAATGCACTGAACACAGGCATTTTCCCTGACAGTTTGAAAATCGCTAAAATTATACCATGTCCCAAGAAAAGCAAAAACAATACATTAGGTAGTTATGGACCAATTTCACTGCTTACGGCTTTCAGTAAAGTATACGAAAAGGTTTTAAATGAGAGACTATTATCCTTCTTAAATAAACGTAACATTTAAGGTGCTTCACATTTCGGCTTTATCTCGGGAAAATCAAAAATGTTATGTACAACGTACTCAACTTTATCCACGATAACCTAGATAGCAAAAAGCCCACAGCAGGACTATTCTTTGAGTTAACCAGGGCATTTGATGTATGGAATCACTCTATTCCATTCGCAAAAATGGAGAGTTACGGTATTCATATCGGTTTGGATATGTTTAAGTCTTATTTATCAAACAGATGTCACATTACTTGCATAAAGAGCTATACAGAGTCGATCGCAAGAAATTATAACTCAAAACCGTTAGATGTGATGGCTGAAGTGCCTCAAGGGTCAATACTTGGTCCGTCACTATTTTTGATTTACGTGAATGCCTTTCAAGCTACTCTGATGGGCGATTATATGGTTACCCAGTATGCTGATGATACTACTTGTATCGGATCCGCAGCAACTTTATCCAATCTGTCGGCACATACGGACTTTGTGGTTAGTAACATGTTGGCTTACTGTGACAAAACTAATTTAATCATTAATTGCGAAAAAACTTAGAGACGTTCTCCAGAAATAATAAATCGGATCATAGCCTATATGTAAAAATTGATAAGAAGTCTATCCCTGAAACTTCACATGTTAATTTCTTAGGCCTAATAATTGATAGTAGTCTCTCATAGAATACATATTGTGCTGAACTTCATAAAAAACTCTGTACGGCGTTATTCGGCAATAATGTTCTTAGAAAAACTATTACAGTATTTTGTCTAAAAGCATTTGACTTCGCGTACGTTGAATCGCGATTGAGATATGCGCTGGTATTTTGGGGCTCATCATCAAATTTTCTTACAATATTTAAACTTCAAAAACGAATAATACGCTCGATCTGTGGAAGTCCATATAATGCCCCGTGTCGACTACTGTAAGAGCTGGGTATCTTGACGGTTTCTTGCCTCTATATATATTAACTGGCCATGTTTTCCATTGACAATAACCCAAGACTGATGCGTAACTCTGCAATATACGACAACATGCAAACACGACGTCATAACGATTTTTCAGTTCCGGCATATCAATCGAAGTTTTTCGAAAACGGGCCTCGGTTTAGGGCGACCAAGGTGTACAATGCTTTACCCACCGAATTAAAATCTGTTGCGGGTGGTAATAAAAATAGATTTCAGGCAGAACTGAAACAATTTCTGTTGGAAGCAGTCTTTTATAGTTTTGACGACTATATAAATCGATAGATTTATAGCTAGTTTTATTCTTGTTTGTTATATTGTTTGTGATCTAAGTGTTGAAGTGTATACTGTTATGTTTTATATTTATTTATATATTTACTTATTTTGTGAAAATTATGTACTCTTTACTGACAATGTTCATGTTCCTCAGGAATTTAAGACAATAATATTCCATTCTATTCTATTCTAAATATTTCCAGCATCAGAGTGTCATTGATATCTTTTTGCGAAAAAAAAGATTTTTCTGGGAAAACTTTTATGTTCATGAGAGCTGACTAATATAGAAAAGTTTAGTTATTGTTTGTCCGCCTGCAAGTTTTAAGCATAAAAAAATGCCTAGAGTGAAGACGTCAAAATTATCACCGTGTTAGTGACTTTGACAGGGGTAGAATTATTGCCTATCGAGATGTTGATTTGCCCTATTGCAAAATTGGCCGTCCTGTTAATTGTATTGCAATGGCGGTAATGCGTGTATGTTGTGTGTAGACAGAAGAAGGTACAGGAACACAAGGAAGATCAAGTGGACAACCTAGGCGTACCATAGAGCATCAAGATAGACGCTTCAGACAATTAGCTCTACGCGACCGTTTCGCTGCAACGCGTCAAATCGCTGACCAATGGTTTGGAGAAAAAATATACCTGTTACTATGCGAACACTATATCGCCACATTCGAGTCTTCAGACTTTTTTCATACCGTCCACGATTAGCGCTTTCTTTGACTGTGGACCACTGTCGTCAATGTATGAACTGGTGCAGAGAACGGCAGCATTGGGAAGCAGCAAAATGTCGTCTTCTGCGACGAATCACGATTCTGTCTAGGTATACATGATGGCCGTAGAAGGGTACGACGCCGACGCCAGCCTGGATAGCGACGCGGTATTGAGTTTCCTGATGAGAGGGATGTGCACAACATTGTTGGAGTAATGGTTCGTGGGGCTATTGCTTATAGAAGCTGCTTATTCGAGGCAGTATGACAGCTGTGCGTTATGTTGCTGATGTCCTACAAACCATTTGACCACCTTATCTAGCTGGCCGTCCACACGTCCTTTTTCAGCAAGACAATGCATGTCTCCATATTGACTTTCTCCAAGAAGTAGGCATTAATGCTTTGCCATGGCCACCCCATTCCCCGTTTTTAAACCCCATCGAACATATATGGGATATCATGGAGAAAAGACTGTCCACATGACATCATCCTCTACAAACTTTGGCGCAGTTAATCAACAAAGTTCATGTTTCTTGGAACGAGGTGCCACAAGCAGATATCGACCATCTCATTTTGTCGATGCCTAGACCTGTACAGGAGTGTACTCAGCTACAGGGTCGCCAAACGTATTATTAATTTTAGTTCGTATTACATGTTAATAAAATTTCTTGCAAATGTTATTGTTTCATTTCTGATGTAAAACTATCACATTGCCAGAAAATGTCACTGAGTATAAAAACATGTATTTAGTTTGAACCATGTTGTGGACACTGAGTTGTTGCTTTATTGTACACGTCTAAATGGATGTTGCTTTGAGGCATAACTACAGCTACAATACTAGATTTGGGTATCGAAATATTTTAATTGTGATGCGTGAGCAATGCTAGACTATGTAGGCAAACCGATGTAAAATCAGCACTTATCACACATTTTTAATAGTATGACTTGAGGACACGAACAGATAGAATAATGCTTTACCGGACTTTTTTGTAGAAAATTTCAGGTTATGCGAAATCGTCACTCGAATTTTTTAATAGCTCCAGGCGTTAAGGCCGCCTCTGAAAGAAAAGTAACTTCATGGTATTCTTATGTATTTGATTTCTGTTTTTTATTTCATATCTTTTCATTGTTATCACATTTGTTAGCTTAAGAATCTTATAGTATTTGTCACTAATTGTAAGTTCTAAAATATCTTGATGACTTCATCTCGCCTGCATATTAATAATTAAGGTAATCTATGTAGAATACAGGTTGTACAGAGGATGTTAATCAAGATGGGATGTTACATCCCTTTTGCTGAAGGTGAAAGGAAGCGTATATTAGCATAGGTACTACATATTCGTAAAACTCTCTAAAGCTTATCGAATTTTATTTCTTACCACTTTCGTTGATTGTCTAATGAGTAATTTTGTAATGTTGAAAATTGCCTGTTAATCTAAATTTCCTCATTCACTGTCATTCATTGTCCATAGAACTGCGCTTTGCTGAAACGATATTAATGTTGAAAAAAAAACGTTTTCAGTATTTTAATATAGTAATGTATTGAGTGAGTCCAAAATAATATCTGCATTACATTTTAATATACTTAGTCGAATATTGCCGTGGAACTTTTATATGACTACGATACACGCAATATTTACATTTTTCTTGTTAATTAAGTAAGTATGTATTATGCGTAGAGGATTCCTTAAGATATATTGTAATTTTGCGGCAGGGATCTAATAACGTCAATAACAAGTAAATTAACCATAAATAAGTTGTTGTCAGTTACTATCGTCGTCATCATGATGACTATTGATACTATGACGTAAATAAATATAAAAGTTAATAGTTTAATCGGTTTCGAAATGTAATTACGAGTGACATCCGGACTAGCTACTTTATGGTTAAAGCAAAGTTTTGTTTTGAGAATCAATGAGTATCCATGTTTCCATTAACTTCACTATCATTTATATTGTTTACGTTTGTAAAGTTACGCTAAAGGATGTGGTTTGCGTTTAGATGATCTTTATATCTGTCTTGATTGTTATTTTGAAATCGTATTGCATACAAAGTTTACTATCTGTTTGCATTTGAAATTATTTAACAGCGATACACATGCAGATATTGAAATATGGTAGTCTACGAAATCAATACTATAGTCTCTGAAATCAGAATGTACTACGTTACAAGTCACGGCTTATGTTGAGAAATGTGTGGAAAACTTGGATTGCAATATCTATGATATTTGTGACTTTAATAACATAGACCGCATATTTATAGTCGAACTAATTGTGACAGTATATGCAATGTATTCATGTTATTGGCATTACATATTATGACCATTATCGATAACACTTTAGCATTTATTCACTTGCTAAAGAAGTTAGTGTTATTGATATTATTGCTTTTGACTTATGGGAATAAGCGGTAATTCCGATGACGTGTAGTCTTTTGGCAAATTATTGTATATATGTACTTACATACATAAACGAACGATTTGTGTTTGAAATGGCCTTAGAGGTAGAATACTAAAATTCTCTGAATATCTTTCTGGACTGATAAAAATTCAGTTTTTTTTTAATCTAAAAATGTGCCAAATTCTGCTGTATGAGGATAATTGATAGTTAATTGCTGTGAGGTTCTTCATAGCCGTAAGGGGTACTGCTTTATAACATCGCTCTCATTTATACTCCAACTCAAACTCAAGGATTATCTTTTCAGAACTATTTTCGAAAAAAAAATGTATACAAAGATTTATAATGTCTTAGAGAGGTGAGTATAATTCTGTAGTAAAATTCCCTCCAAGTTACTGCCCTTTAAAATTAGGCAAAAAAATGTTTTTATTTAATATATTCACTTTGGAAAAATTTAGAAGAATGAAATTGGGCGGATAACTGATGTTAATAAAATGGCAGTTTTTGAGTGTTTTTGTTACCCTGAAATGTAATCACAAGGGGCTGAAAAAACCAACTATAGTATTTTGCATCCGAACTTTTTAATGCACCTATATTTTCCTATTTAAAAAATTGATTTAAAAGGGCAGAGTCAATCTGCAACTTTTTTATGGCTTGACTTTTTATCATAAAATTGTTAGTTTGATCACAAAAAAAAAATACTGCTCAGACTCTTTTCCCATAAATTCACAGAGGTTATTATTTATTAAAAAAATCAAGTAAGCTGCTGTCAAATGAAGACCTATGACAAATAGTTTTATTGTCCTGATTTTCTGTAATTTCTAGACAGGTTTGTAAGGACTTCAAACATTTTTCACAACTAAATAAAACTTTATTGAAAGAGTGGCATTTTTTTATTTAGTTGAAGAATATTGTAAATTAGAACGGATTGAACAATAATTGTACTACTAATAACAATTAACAAATTACAAAAAAAAACAAATAATAACGTGGCCAAATTTCAATTACAAACATCATAATAAATGTTGAAAATGGCGACCCTCGACCAAAATGCAGGACTCTACTCTAATTGAATTCCGTACTCTTTGAAATAATCCTGGTGTATTTCTAATAGTTTCACATACTACGATGATACGATCCCTCAAATCATCGATATTTTCAACGGGAGTGGAATACACCAGGGTTTTAAGAAAACCCCAAATGCAAAAGTCCAATGGATTCAAATCTGAAGATCGGGCAGGCCAATTGTGGGTGCCTCCCCGTCCTATCCAGCGATTTGCATAAACTTCGTCTAAGTGGCGACGAGCGTTATTACTAAAGTGGGCTGGAGCGCCATCATGCATGAACCATAGTTCTTGCTTAATTTGCACAGGAACATCATCAAAAAGTTGGCGTGACTCTCCTTCAAGAAAATGGCAGTATGCGTCTCCATTTAATCTTATTGGGAGAAAATATGGCCCATTTAAATAATCATCAATAACACCAAGCCACACATTCAATGAAAATTGATGTTGAAATTTAGATTCAGCAATTTCGTGTGAGGTTTCATCTGCCCATATGTGCTTATTATGGAAATTTCTGATAGATTCCAGAGAAAAGCTTGCCTCATCAGTAAACAAAATACGAGATAAGAACTGCGGAGCTTGTGTGTTCATTTAAATTATCCATTGACAAAAAATTAAACGAGGTAGAAAATACGGGCGAATGCACTATGATGGGGTAGTGTTCGTTCTAGATGTAACTCAGCGTAAAGCCTCCAAGCTCTTATCCATTTCCATTAGCACGACCATATAAAAACTGCATATCTGCCATTTCGGCATTTGTGTAAAAATCAGGACAATAAAACTATTTGTCATATGACTTCATTTGACAGCAGCTTACTTGTTTTTTTTAATAAATAATAACCTCTTTGTGAATTTATGGGAAAAGAGTCTGAGCAGTATTTTATTTTGGTGTGATCAAACTAACAATTTTATGATAAAAAGTCAAGACATATAAAAGTTGCAGATTGAGTCTGTTTTTTTAAATCAATTTTTTATATAGGAAAATATAGGTGAATTAAAAAGTTCCGATGCAAAATATTATATGGGTTGTTTTTTTCAGTCCCTTGTGATTACATTTTAGGGTAACAGAAACACTAAAAAACTGCCATTTTATTAGCATCAGTTATCCGCCAAATTTCATTCTTCTAAATTTTTCCAAAGTGGATATATTAAATAAAAACAATTTTTTTTACCTAATTTTAAAGGGCTGTAACTTAAGGGAAAAGGGTGTTGAACAAAAAGTTATATGAAAGAACCCCCTTAATTTTTCCTTAAGAATCACCTTTTGAAATCTTTCGTATCAATTCAGAAACACCCTGTATATGTAGATACGTTCGTTGCGTAATGACTTATATGACTGTCCATGCCTTTCTAACAGAGGTGCTGCTATGATTATACAATTAGTTTTACATAAGCTTCTGCTTCATCAAATATTTTGTAACTGTTACTGTGGATAAAGTGAAATGCGCATGTATATTTGCTTTTAAATGTTCTTCCTTTCTCTATAGAAAGACAGTCAACTACAGATTAGTTAGAACTGTGACCATAATACATATTTCTTCTTTCCTGGAAACTCTCTTGATTACTTGCTTCCTAATACGTACTCATCGTATGGGCGCCTATTACAGGTACTTTTTCTTCTTTTTAAAGTTGTGACATGACTTGATGTTTTGGACAGATTCAGTAATTAATGTTTGTTAGGGTAATAGTATATTATAATACAAGTGTATAAGTAAGCATTTAAAGCACGCGCGACATGTTTAAAAGCACGACGCGAAGCGGAGTGCTTGTAAATGGCGCAAGTGCTTTAAAGGCACTTGTACACGCGTATTATACGCTATTTTTTATTATACCTGCACTATAATGCGAAAATATCAAAAAGAATAGAAGAATTGGTGCATTTTACAAAGTAGGGTGTGGTTCTAAGTTTTAATAATCAACATAGCAACGGTTAGAAATGATTGTTGGTTGGTTACTATGTGATTGCTGTGACATTTAATGCCAAATGTTGTGAATTTAGAATGGACAATATGAGTGGAGTGATTTCTTTGGAAGTTGAACGATTAGCTGAGCAAGCCGAATTGAAATTAATTCCACAAACATCAAAAATTGCGTATTATAAAGAATATGCGAAATTATTAGCTTGGATGACAAAGAAGAATTACCACACTGTGGACGAAACATTGATGCTATTGTGGCGCGATTACTGTCATTACTGTCATATATAGTGACAGTATATATGTTGTTGTCTAGGCGACTTTAAAACACACCGTGCTATAATGGCCCTTTTTAGTATGCATACATCATAAACCAATCAAAACACACCCATAAGCGTGCATAATCGAGCCTTTATCGCACGGCGTGCGTATAAAGGTTGCGTGGTAACAGCCAATCCCAAGCGTTTAATAGTCCAGTGAAATGTCAGGAAATGTCAAATGACATATAGGTACCTGTCACTCGATAATATGTATTGGAATTATTGATTTGAATTATTATTTGGACTTTGCAGGTATTAAACTTAATTCAGCTTCAGCAGCTAGTTTTTGATTTTTCTGTCGACATTATTGATACAACAATGTTTAATAATTAAGTGAAATGTCAAATGACATAATATAGAGACATATCTCACTCGATAAAATGTATTGAAATTATTGATTTGATTTCTTCTAGTTAAAATTATTGTTGCATTTATACTAAAAAATATCGTATGACACAGTGCATAATTAGCGTTTAAAGCACGAGTAACGTTACGAGCGCTAGTGTCATAATATACTAATTTTCGCACGCAAATGCGTTCGAGATACCAACATTATGATGCAGGTATACCTAATAAAAAATTATTTTCTATTGCTTATTTGAAGAAATAAATACTTTAAAGTAATTTCGAAACAAACTTTAAAACAATTCTACATTTCAATAGACATTTACATATTATCTTTAGAAGGTTTAAACAAGATAACAATGCATGGCGTAATTACAGTTAATTTCACAAGAATTAGAATTCAAAAAGAGTCACAGTCTTTATGGTAGCTGTATGATTTCTTTATGCAGAATGTCGTTTTTTTTGTAAATTCAAATTATGCTCTTGAGATATTCGATGTTTATATATTTATTGAAATTGTCTTTGTTAATTAGAGAAATCCATCTCTTTAATTTTTGAGTACCATCTCTTGACAAATTGGTAAATCATCGGAGTTATTACTTATTAAGTTGACATAAGATGCAGGAATTTGAATATACAATATTAAGACATGTTCTATGAGATTTGGGAAATGTTCTTAAATTACAAATTAATAAATATGTTTGCACCTAATTAATTAGCGACTTGTTTTGCAGTCTAAATATTAAATTTAACTAAATTAATAGTTTTGATCTTTAATGAATGAATCTTTATGCGGCAGTATGGTATATTTAGCACATACAGACTTTTTAGCTACAAAATAGCTACTTGTAAATGTTGGTGCTAAACAGTTGCCAGCAATTTTCTTACTGATTGTGTTCAGTACAATTGACTTTAATATTTACATTGATGCTGTAAATGTTGCGTGGAAGGGTTTCTGTGAAAGTTTTTACACATTCTGTAAAGGGTTGAGAATGATGACCCATGCGTCATTGAAACACACATGTCCCGAATTAATTAAAATTTGTGGTGTTTGGAGTTACTGGAATTACCTGTGATATACAAGCCCACAGTCTTTGCAATCATAATCATAGTGAAGGAAAACGATATAATAGACAATCTCGCTGAGAAGGAGATCAGAATACCTTTAGTAGAACCAGAATCTTTTCATGGAATATGTGGGAACATAATACTGGAGAAACTCAAAAATGGAGTAGAGTAGAGAAAATCCAAATACCGGGGGAATCTACACAATATGAGGCAAGCTAAATCTCATATATGTCACTAACATGAAATATAATCAAAGGAGATTTTCAGAATCTATCGAATTGACACCTAACTGGAATAACGAAGGTAGTCAAGTATAGATTTTGTGGTGAAGAGGATAAATCATCTACTCTTAATTTTCCTCCACTATCGCGATGAATCATCACCCTAACGTTACATGTGTATATACATACAATATTGAATGATAATAATGTCCGTTCAATGTATACATATTAGACATACAAACTGCACAAGTTTTTAGAAGAGAGAAATGTATTGCAAAACATTTCTCGTCGTTTACAATGTTGTTATTTATATTAATACATAATTGACATATTATATCGTGTGTGGCTACCTAACTAATAAAATAAAACGACTCGCCAATATGAAATACTTTATATACATTTTGACATGCTTAAATTAGTACATTAAACATTTTTTAATTTATTTTCTTAGCACTACTGCGCTAACTGTTTTGTAGTAGACTGGTAGTTTCGTTGGGCTCTGATGACAACTGATTCGTGCAGATATATTCGAGAAGAACTTTCCAAAATGGTTCTGATGAACGGTAAGTTACTAACGCCACTAATATTACTGATACAACAGAAACTCCCGCTACAACATTCCCGAAGATACCTTGAGGTTTATCATTCGTGTCTTTGTTTTGCAGTTGACTTTTAAAATCTTTTACTTCCCCGTTCATGTTTCGCAGAAGAGCAAACACCTGTTTTACTGGTTCTTTTATAGCAGCCTGTAGATTACTTGATGATATTTGAGGTGTTGGTTTGTTTAGATCTGCTGATACATCTTTTATATAAGCAAGTTGTGTATATGGTGTATCATCTTCAATTCTTTGTGACAGTATACTTCTCTTACTTCGAATAACACAATTTTGCGGTATTTGAAAAATACCAGACTTATCTATATGTACATTTTCTCGGTTATTATTACACAATACTGCAACCTTTGTTGGTTTATTCGTTATAAACATCCAAGCATTCTTAGTGCGCAGTTCTTTCCATATAATCGATGTAATGTCGTTTCTTTTAGTTTCGCAAGTCTTATTTCTGCTACTGTTATTAATATGATCTAATACACAGATAGGATAATCCTGCATTTTCTTGATTATTTTAGGAGTACAGAGATAAATATCACCTTGCAATCGTACGGATTTAGAAAGATCTTCATCTGTCAGATAAAAATACAATTGCTTATTGTAATCGACAGCTATAATTTCGTTTGGGATGTCAAGCGTTAAATATGAATTACCTTTAATTTCAAGAGGAACAGGAATTACCTCCAAAAGTGTGAAATTACTTTTATCAATTACAGGGAAACTGCCGTAAATATAGATGGCATTTCCTTTTCTTCTAATTTTAGTTTCCAGAATAATATCGGGTAAAATTGTTAAATTTGGCGGTAAATTCGCTGATGAAATGATTTTATTAATGCGGTCCACAGAAAGCAAATCATACAAATTTCCTTTCTGCATTAGAATCTTTGACAGCTTCGCATAATAGTCAGTAATCTGGTCAACATACATGCTTGCGGTTTGATATGATGATAACAAATTCGTTTGTAATTCATTTTTGCGAACAATTTTGAATGCGTTCGAGTTGAGATTCAGGGAATCCGTCGCTACTCGTAGCGTATTTTGAAAATTTTCATGCAATGTACTTAGTTCTATGTCTTCTTGTACACATACTGCAGAAAAAAAGGTATTTTCTGAATTTTCCACTGTTTCTTCTTGATCCATTTTTAATTTTGGAATATGTAGATTCCCATTTTCTGTATTAAAGAATGTTCCATTATGACGTTCTTGTTTAATATAACTGTCCAAGATAGCCTTAATGCTTATAATGTAATCTTCTAATTTAGCCAAACGAAGAAATAAACTACTACACGAATCCTCTCCGATTTGATGTTGTAGATCTTTGCATAGTTGATCCATTTGTTGCACTTTGTTACTAATCGCGGTGATATCTTCAGTTAGTTTGGTATAATTGTATACTACGTCAATTCTAAATGAACCTTTACGTACCCTTCCGGTACCAATGCGCTCCACATGTATTCCTGGGTTTGGAGTAAAAAGAGTATATTTTGCTTGTGCAGGTACCGCCAATAGTAAAAGTAGTATAATATAGAAAGATAGAAGTAGCAAAGTAACCGATACTGAATTTGCGGTTTTGAATGCTGACACTTCAATAGTTCTACCTTTTCGTTTAGTTACATTAAAATTTGTGTGTGTTTGCTGCGCTTTTTGATAATCCATAATAATAAATATAATATGTCGTCCACAAATAGAAGATTTATTGCATTGGGAATTTTGTTCCTGAATGATATATTCGCATTTACTGCTGATTTTTCTCCAGTAAGTGAAACTTTTTCATCCGTCTTCCTTAGTGGAGATCTGCAACAATAGTAATGTTTAAAACTATGTTAGTTACCCATATAATACATTATAATGGTGGACTGTTTTTCTTGCACAAGATGTACAATTGCCACAAAACAATTTTTAGTTTTTTAAATACAAGATCAAAAATGTAAAGTTTTATCTGCAAGACCAAATACGATTTAAACAGTAAATGCTGGGATGTGTGACATGTGTGTCAAGTAACTTACTTACTTACTTACTGGATGGGTACACACAATAATTGATTGATGAAATCCTAACTTTGTCTATTTTTCGATTACAGTCAAATTTACTACGTCACTAAGGTATTTGAAAACTTCACTTTCTTTATCAAGACGCTAACCAGTTTTTGGCTTCTTTATTCAGTATCTACCTTTGCGCAGACGCCTAACAAAACTATCAAAGTACTAATGCAAAAGTATCACTCTCTAAATGTAATTTAATAAATGCTTAATTATAAATGATGATGGGTTTTAAATTATAAATGAAATATTTACATATGTGAAGCGTCTGCACCCTTGAGTTATTAGTTATATTGCATTGCAAAAAGGTATGCATAGCTCAAGACATGCATCTTATAAGAATGACTTCTCATTTGAAAATATTGATGATATCATAGGAATTTTTCCTGTGGCGTCATGGAAAAATGAAATAATCCACCTATCGGACATTATATTTATTCCATCAATACGCAGTAGTTTTTGACATTTTTATAGAGGTACTGCTGAAAATTCAATAATAATAGTCCTCTTTTATTGTGATAATATAAAAAAACTTCGTTCCCATAGATTAAAGTAAGCCATCGAAATATTCGCTACTATTTGTCTTTCTTGTTCTAATAAACGCTTATCTTTTATATTTAACTTTAGGTATCGATCACTCGGATCACATAGTATATGCACCTGTACTGCAATATTTGTTTGTCGGAAGGCTTTCCCTCCTAGTGTGTTTAGCACATTGAGTTACTCTTTCGTACCCTTCACGTAATTTTTGCTCCCAAAGAAACAATAGTAACACGGACCATAAAACTCTTTGATATCACTTAATTAGAGGCAGTGTTATTGAAAATTCAGGGGGATAAATATGCAAGAGCTATAGTCAATTCAAACGTACTGTATGCATAAAAAGTAGGTACTGTTATGGGACGATCATGCTAATTTGGAAGCATTCTAGTATGTAGGTCATTTTGGTGATTTAATCCTTCATTTCTAATTAATTTTCTTTTGAATACATTGCTAAATGTTCTTTGGTTATCATATGGGATTTGCCCTTTATGTTCTACCTATATGTATTGTACATAGTTTCTCGACAGAAAAACCAGTTAGGGAAAAATATATATATATCTCCAGTAAAATCAAGTTGTAGTGGAATCCTAAAGTTACTGTATACAAACAAACAAATTCTTTCGAAACACAAATAATTGTAAAAAACACAAATTATTCACACGTCATGAAATTATACTTCGTTATCGAGACAGTGTAGGATTTGAAGTTTAGGAATATAAATCAAATTAAGACACATCTCTATGGTGACTTCATTGTAATATGATTGGGTTGGCAGTAAAAATTCAAAGTGACCGGGGAGATGTAAACAGAAATAAATGGAAGAAGGTTTTTATAAATTGAAAAAGGTTCACGTAAAAATAAGAGAAGAAACTTAAAAATGCAGTAAAAGCAAACTATTCGATATTTTACGGAAAATTAAGAAATGACAAACAATGTTTGACAAAGTCAAAGTGACAGAATGGATTTAATCCGAAGAAACGAAAGGTAAAATCGAAATTCCTGAGGAAAAATCAAACCAGGTAGTTATATATGTAAAGAATTTATAAGTAACAAAAATAGTAATTTTAGTTGTTAATTGAAATTGGAATTTTATTATTATTAATTTTATTCAAGTGAGACACCTCAGTACCTATCCAGAAAACTTGAGGTTTATAACGTAGTAAAAAAAGAATCTATATCTTGTTGTACTTTTTGCAACTTTATTCAGAACAAAAAAGTATAAATAATCTAAGAAATTGAATTATGTAACAATCTGATCGAAATGAATTTTGAAATTATTGACAGAAGTACAATTTTAAAAATTATGTCAATATCATACAATAAACTCGAAAAATAAAATTTTCAGTGGACGTAGAATATTATTACATGGCATATTGTAATATGTCGTAATACATATGTATAACTACATTGCTTCTTTATCTAAAACTTTATTCCATAGCGTGATCAGCCACTGCACAAGAACGCTTACTAGTTCTCCTTAGTGTCATTTTTGTGATAACTAATTCTCTGCTTCCAACATTTTGGGATTTGTAGGTATCATTTATGGATGAATAGTTACAACAACAAATTTTATCGTTAAGCTCTTATAGGATTTATTTTTTTAATTTCTTTCTTATACGGAATCTTTTTAGGAACCCACAACAAAAATGTTAATAATCAATTGGTTTCTTTATTACTTTATTTCTAATTTTTGCAAAATAGTTGATGAAATCCTAAATACGGTCACATATCACCAATGAATAATTTTATCAGAGAGTTAAAAACTAAAAAATTTTAGTAATTTTTCCAATATTTTTGTTAACAATTGGCACTTTTATTACGAAAATGAATTTATAATTCACAGTGTTCAGTTTTATTGTGAAATTCAGGAAGAATCCATAAGGTTTTAACGATTGCCAAATATGATGCAATTACAGAGAAAATATCTTTTGGGTTTCAATTTATGAAATTGCTGGTGGTCATTATTTAGAAACACAGTGGCTGCGGCTTGAAGTTAGTCAGCACAAGAGAGACATTAAAACTACAAAATGTTCTTATTTGTTTGCTAAACATAACATGGAATTTTAGCATATTTTCAATTGTGAAAAGTTTCACACAAACGCTTGAGACGATTTCGACATATTTGTATATTTTTTTTTGTAATTTTTGATTATCTTATATTATTCTTTTTTAGTTCATTACATATCCGAATTAAGTTACAATTAATCATAAAAAAGTATAAAATTGTCTGTTTGCTTTTAATAATTAATTTTATGTTCTATTAACTATTATTGAATATTCCATTTTGATAAACAAAACAAATACTGATTTTTGAGCAGACGTTCTGGGAAAAATCGATCAAAAACTTAAAGTAAGAAGAAAATAAAAATAAATGAAGTGAATAAAAATAAAAATATTATGCTGCCAATAAATAATACTTGCATCTTATTGAAAAAGGTAAAACTTATTTATAGCACTGGTATTTATATTAAGCATTATAGATTTGTATTATTTACTAATACATTATATTCAAATTTAAATATGTAAATAAATAAGAGCATTACTAAATTATGAAACAGTTCAAAACACAAAATAACTTCTTCAATTTTTTTTTGTTGAACTAGAAGTCTTACCCATTATACATTCCCACGTTTAGCTTAGTTATACACATATATGTAGGTATACAAATAAATTCAAAATTATTTTAAATTACTAATTGCGGCAATGTAATACTATTCGATTTTTAATAACATAATTACTATATTATTATAAATAAATTAAATTTAATAAAAAATATTAAAACTTGAATAAACCATGAATCACGAATGCGTAATGATAAAATAAAATAAAATAAAATTCTTTACTTGATAGAATGTTTCTTCTCCTGAATTTTTACTGAAGGTACAAAATAGCACCAATAACACCACAATTTCAAGAAGATGAACTTATGCACTTTCCTAGTACTCAACTCCGAAACGATTCTTATATATGTGTATGGTATTCATGCACAGATACTACAGATCTTATGCTAGACTAGATATGTGACGTAATACTATAGTTTCATGTTAGACGCACTCTATAGGAG
>SMLS01065724.1:0-27976 GCA_004785975.1 Popillia japonica | reverse complement strand
ATAACTTTGATTGGGGGGCGCACTGTGCTGATGTAGTGAAAAAAAATAATAAAGTCTGTTTTCAAATTAGAAATCTCAAGAGATTGCTTTCTATGCACGCAATTTGAATTTTTATTACAGCAGTCTATTGTCGATTGAGTTGTGGAATCGCTTTCTGGGGATCGTCATCGCATGCTCGCGAAGTATTTTTAGCACCAAAGAGGGTTGTTCGATGCATTGCGGGTATAAGGTCTCTAGATTCATGTCGCCCATATTTTATCAAGTACGCACTTCTTACTGTCCATAGTGTCTATGTTCTCGAGGTACATACTACTATATATTTTCAAACACCGCGACGATTTTATGAAAAACAGCGACACCCACTCCTACAAAACTAGAAACAGAGACAATTACAGAACTCCATTAAACAAATTGTCCATGACTAAGTCCTCACCATTGTCAGTGGGGTTAAAGCTGTTCAACTTGTTACCTGAGAAATTGAAAACTATAAAATCTGAAAATATTTATAAACGGGAGTTGAAAGATTTTTTAAAGCGAAACTGCATTTATAGTCTCGATGAATTTATAGCCACTCTTCCAAATGTCCAACAATAAGTAGATGTATTGTTTTTATTTGTAAGTTATTTACTATAACTTGACTATGTATTATACACGTATGTATGTTTTATATATGTTTTATATTTTTACATGTTTTATGTTATGACGCAACCTACATATGTATAGCGAATGTGATCTCAAGGAAACTAAAGTTTATTATTATTATTATTATTAATAATAATAACATGGTGCAAACGGTGCTGTCTAGAAACCACTGACAGATGATGTTCGTCGAAATGCGACTGATGGAAGGAAATATCTAAACAATGGTGGCTAACTAAGTAGTGCAATTCCAAGCAGTAATGCAGGCAATTATAATGGGATAAATTGTACACTTGACAAAGTAACCGTTTTTAGTCAGTACTTATAGATCCAAGGCAGTTTTCGTCGCTAAAGAGAAAACATTGCCAAAATCCAAATTCTGTCCAGCTTTTCCATTGCATCTTTAACTTTAGTTAAGATATGGCCAATTGCAGTACTCGCGAATGAATAATCTAAAGTTGCGGATTAGATTCTGTCAACTCCAAAATGCTGCGTCCATATAAATTAAATACAAACCCTTTTTTCGATATTGACAACTTCTACTTTTATAAGCAACAAAGCACAGATTTTTCCATCCAACTTGTAGGTACATTTCATACAGTAAGCGGAATACCAGTTTTTCAAAAAAAAAACAAAAACTAGCCATAATTACTGGATGCTAAAAGATATTTTGCTCACGAATTTAAAGATCTAAAGCATGTCTTTCCCTCTCACGAGAAAGTATACAAAAAACTCCCATAATTGCTGGAGCTACGAATACATGACTGTAGCAACTAGGTTAATTTACTGGCTACTACTAAACTGCTTAATATTTCAACATTTTCACAATCGTCATTAAGTTACACTAATATTTCACGGTGGTGCTACTTATGGTTGTTGGGCAACTTTTCCTTTTTTTTTTCTTCTTTCATAATAATTACATTGTGCGAACAACTGGTTCAGCTATATCACTTTCTGCCTTCGAAGTGGACTTTCACCCACCATAACGTTTAAGACTTGAAATGTTTCAACATCCATTAAAGCCGCCGTCTATTGATACAAAGGCCAGTACACGCACTAGCATTTGATTTTGTTAAGAATTTTACAAAATTGGGCAATCATTGCCGAACTATTGTTCCCAATTGTGTTATACATCTTCGAGCTCTACAATTAACCAAGAAGAGCTGCTTTCCTTTATGTTAATTGTCTTGGATATGTCACCACTAACAACAAATCTGCATAGAGTTTTTGCATCTGAATCTGAAATTTTAATTTAAAAGAATTATATATTTATTCGTTGGATCAAGTGATAGAGAAAACACGGGAACGGAATAGAGAAATACATATAATATTCATAGATTTTAAAAGAGCATTCGACTCATTAAAAAGGGGTAATATAATAGAAGAGTTAAGAAATCTAAAAATACCAAAAAAATTTATCAAATTAATAGAAGTGCTACTAGAAAACACAAACATAAAAGTAAAAGTGCAAGGAACAACAACGGAAAAGACAAACATAAACAAAGGAGTGAAACAAGGTGACCCAATCTCTCCAACGCTATTTAACTTAACTCTAGAAGGTATCATAAGAAAGACCAAACTACACAATAAAAATATCATTGCAGATGAAGTACAAATAGTAGCATACGCCGATGACGTAACGATAATAGCAAAGAGCCAGAAATAGTTAATAAACGCAATTAATAGATTAGAAAAAGAAGCAGGGAAATACGGATTAGAGATTAATGAAAAAAAGACAAAATATATGAAAATTGGAAGAGAAATAGAAGAAAATATGAAGCACCTAAGAACACCAACAATCGTATGAATTTGAGAAGGTTACAACGTTCAACTACCTGGGAGTATCATTAGGGCAAACATATAAACATAGAATAAAAGAAAGAATCCAAAAAGGTTACCAAGCATTGGGTAGAAAAAAAATGTTATTGAAAAGCAAAAATATCAGTAAAGCAAACAAAATAAAAATATATAAAACTTTAATAAGACCCGTCATTACATACGCTCTGGAAACAGCAGTGTTGAACAAAAAGGAAGAGGAAGACTTGAGAATAATTGAACGCAAAATACTAAGAATAATACTAGGCCCAGACACAACAAAAGAAGGAGTAAAGAGAAGAAGGAAAAATAAAGAAATAGAGCAGGAATTGGAAAACGAAAATATAGTAAGACATATAAAGGCAGTGAGACTGAAATGGGCTGGGCACATAATGAGGCGAGGACCAACGGAAATAGTGAGAAGGATCACACAATGGGTTCCACTTTGGCCTAGAAAGAGGGGCAGGCCAAAGAAGACATGGAGAGAAGAGATTGAGCAGGATACGCGTGCATTGGGAATAGCGGATTGGAAGGAGAAGTGCCGAGACAGAAAAAAATGGAAAGAAATAACAGAACTGTCAAAAATAGATAATAGAATCTAGTAGATATAAAGTGTGGATATCGGGGATTAATCCACCCCAAAATTTAACGGATTTGTCTGTTAGCCATAATCCGAAGGATTGTAAGGCTCGATGATGATGATATGTTTATTCGCCACAATGATAGGCAGCTGCGAAATCTATGGCCATAAGAAGCTATACAAACAAATTTATCTTAAAACGTTTAATAAGTGTTTATAGTAATTTTGAACTCATAGACCTTCATCAGTGGTTACCCATGGCCTAAACAATTTGTTACTATCTCCTCACGTGAAAATTTCCGATTTTTTTGGTCTGGAATGTGCATTGGTTTTCAAAATGGAATATTTAGAACGAAAGGATGATGGTTTTAGAAATTTTGACAGTTCGTAAAAATAGACAGGTAATGATATTTGGTTCCCATCTTTCATTTTCTTTGGAAACACCATGACGAAGACCGAATAAATTTTCAAGTGATTTTCCTGCAAGTATAAAAACAGCAATTTTTTAAACTATATACAGTAAGCCGGTGTAATACATCCCAGATTAAAATAAAATGATGAAAACATATTTTTAATTCTAAATTAACGTAAGTCAAAGCAATCTATGTGATTTTAATAAAAGAAAAATAAATATTGCAACAAAGTTGACACTTGATAGCTTCTCATTTATAATCACTTAGTTTATCCTTTCCCAAGATTAGTAGATACATACATAGTTCACAACTAATACAATCAATTTTGGATTTTGTGGTATTCAACCCCCCCAATTCCATACGAAATCTTTCTTCCTTAGATTTTTTTCAGTATAATTTGCTTCTTCCTATCTGTATTTACTATTTTGTTAATTTTTAAATCATCTAAGTTTGTTGCTTCGACCGCCTTAGTTTCGACAACTGTTCTTCTTTTGACTGTATTGTTTGGAGAAATTACTTCATCCACCGATTGTTTCCGTAGAGAATGTATAAACATATTAATTACAATTTATTTATTTAATATTTAACAACAAATTAATACTTAGCATTCAAAGAAAAATGTATTTTCTTCGAGATGTTATATCTATTCCCGCTTTTGTAACAAATCCTTCAGAAGATCTTCTAAATACCAGATAAACTACGTAAATATTTTCTACTACACATCTTTTAACTGGTAAATACTTGTATTACAGGGACGAGTAACACAAGTTTACACAAAGAAACTTCAGTGGCGTGAGATTCCAACCATCCTCTACTCCTAAGGGCGCCTTTTTTGTATTTATGCGCTAGATTTCTACCTGCTCTTAAAATGGGAAAAATTTACACCGGGGTGATAATTTGTTAGCAGGTAATTAACATTTTTCCTTCCTCAGACTCCATGCAATCGAGTCGTTCAGAACCAACAAAGATAGAAACTGATTCTCGAGAGATGTTTCCGGTCAGGAGCATATCGTTCTTTGTTTGTGGATATTATTACCCCGAAAATAGACGTCTATTTTATGGTGTCATTATCAAATGTTTACGCAATCCATAAGTTATTCCGTACTAATTAATTTAAGGTAAACCGGTGAGCTGAATATAGAGATGTTTTGTTTTTTGGGTGAGTGCACGTTTGAAGTAGCTCGGTAAATATTGGTTGATTTTTACAAAAGGAAAGTTTTGGAAGTAACTGTAAAACGGTCTAACGTGATGTGAATTCTAGAGCTATGATAATTAGCGTATGAAATAGAACTTTACCAATATTCATCTTTTTAAATATCTTAAATGTAATCATACGCCAGCATAGGAGAAGTACAGTTAATGAGATTTCTTAACATAACGGAATACATCAGCGAATGTAAAGATAATCAGGAATATGTAACAGGATGCAAGTTTTCGTGAGGTGCTCTTTGAACGCTAACCTAGATACTTGTAGTTATTTAGTGCTGACTGAAAATAACCATAACGTGTATTTAGTATAAATATTCGACAAGCAGTCTATTCTTTTGATCTAAATATAGTCGTCAGTTAATAATTACTACAAGATCTACAAGCGCAATATCGTGTGGCAATAAAACTCGACTTAAGCAGCCAAAAAAATTACAATCCCTTACCAACTGCACCGTCGGTATAAAACTCGAGAGTTTTTAGCGATATAGAAAAGTACGCCAGATGTAATTACTTAGGATATTGCATTGTTGATTTTTTTTATAGGTCATTCGGTATATTAAACTTAAACACAGCTCAAAAATTGCTATTAATTGTTTGGTATTTTTGATATACCTATAGTTTTAATGCTTGATGTAATACTTTTATTAGTGGTTCACGTGTGTGTGTGTCCCGTTTATTTTAATTAATGCAAATAAATGTGGTTGCTATTGTACGTATAGAGTGCTAAGAAGAAAACATTTACACTGCGTGTTGCATGATTGCAGATATGAAAATAAGAAAAAAAAATGCTAATACTCTTATGACACCAGTGATTGGTAAATTGGAAAGAAATCCAACACTAGTATCAATAGATTAGCTAGAAAAACTAGTTCCTTATTTATTTCAAAATTTATGGATATATGGGGATGGATATGGATTTATTAAGGTTGCTTTCACGTAAACCATGTGGGATTTGCCTTGAGTATGCCTTACAGAATTGGAAAAGAAATATAAAAGCAAAAAATGGTCTTTACAACAGCCGACATTGCAAGAGTAAGTTGTGAAGTTGTAGAAATTATGCATCACGTTTAGTTATATTTCCTCAAAAGAAGGAACTCCAAATAAACTCCAATAAAGGGCTCTTCTAGACACAATTGGATTGCACATCCTTCAGGGTAGGTACAAGCCAATATTTTTACAAAGTAAATCCAAGAAAAAGCGAAAGAAGTTAAGCAATTGTGTAATGGCGTTTTAATTTCATAGTTTACATGGCCAGAAAATTCCATGGAGGTCACATTCAAAATCATCAGTTTAAGTTCTTCATTAATATTTGGATAAGCATGGTAGGTGACTAATTTGTGAGGGAATTTAGTTTGCGTTGCATCGAGGCCATAATGTCCAAACCTTGTATGTGATGTGGTATCAAGGTACTCTAACGATGTTCAAATCAAAATTTAAATTGGATACAATCCAGCTCCCCACTTTTCGCATATCTTAACTGAGTATGTAAGCAAGGGATTCGGCAATATTTGGATTGATCAGACAAGACTAACTCCACGATCTACCCTTAAAGATCTCATTTTTTTTTCTTTGAGAATATTTGAAAGACCTTGTTAACTCCATATAAGATTAATTTTTTATAGAAAACTGTAGACACCTCTACAGAACAAGATAACGTTTACAATTTTTTTGATAGTCATCTTTGATTAATGCACCAAATAACAAAATTTGTTTGTTTACCAGGACAAAATTTTGACGTGCTACAATTGGACGTCTCAAAAAGTACTCAGTGTCACGGAACGAGTAATTTGCGTCCCAAGAGGACACATAAAGTGCTTCTGAATAACTCTTGTTACACAGATGAAAATACTGACTTCTAGTATGACTCTACATGAGAGGAGGCTGAATTAAATATTTTACTACAACGGCAATAAATACTTCATGTAATGTAAGAGGTTAACTGGTAAAAGCCGAGCCAGTTTATTTTCGATTCTGTTTTATTTTGTCACGGCAAATAAGTTAGACACCAAGTGTATACAACAGAAGTAACCAATTTCACTCCAAAGCAGAGGTTTTCCAGCCGCTAGGAAACTTTTTAGGTATGTAGTAGATGATCGTTTGGCTTTTACCTAATTGCCAGATATTGCTGGATTTCCATTGACCAAATCTATAAGAAAACCAACCACCTCTTCACGAAAAATCACACATCTGTAGGTAGAAATTGCATTTTACTTACTTTAGAGAGTCAACTCCAAGGCAGTATGGGATATTATACCTGTATCGAAATAATTAGTAATAAATTGGGATGCGTGAGCAATGCTAGACTAGGCAAAAAAAGGTAAAATCAGCACTTATCACACCTTTGTAAATATGTAGTATAACTTGAAGATCATAACAGATAGAATAGTGATCTCTTTTTGCAGATATCACCTTTGTAAATAGTATAATTTTAAAGCCATAACAGATAGAATAATCCTATTCCGAACTTCGTGCTCTACAAGAAAGGAGTTACAACATTTTTGATAGCTTTCGTCGTTAAGTCTGCGTCTGCAAAAAAGTAATGTTTTCATAATATTTTTGTTTCTTTTGCAGTCGCAGACTCAACACCGCAAGGTATCACAAAAAGATTCTATTCTATCTGTTATGGTCTTCAAATTATAGTATTTACAAAGGTGTGATAAGTACTGATTATACCTCTGTTTACCTAATCTAGCATTGCTCATGCATCCCAATATATGTCCATATCGCTAAAGGAGTTTACATTGTTCTGGAAAATTCGGCGAGGGATTTAGCGTCTTCGATCATGTTCGGTAAAAACAACAAAATTTTGAGTGAACCAGGTTTAAAATAAATGACTTGTCATCTGGAAAACAAAAAAATCATCTTGCAGCTTTTGATTTTCCAGTTATTAGCGGTTTCAGCTTAGTCAAGCCGGAAACACTGACATAACCTAAAAAATTTATCCTCTGGACTCATTTATATAAATTTTTCCTTGCACGTATCGATCAATTCCGATTTTGTGAAGCATTTTGCTGATACTGACAAATTGTTATAACTTTGCATAAAGAAATACAGTTATATGATTAGGTATAGTTTCTTATTTTAAACGTTCTAGATTTTTTAGAACACAATTTTTATAGTTATTTTGTGGGTAGATATTATTCTAGGTGTAGCTGCAATGGTTTACTACTTGTCAGCGACAACTGACATTCATGAGCTTAAGTAGGGTTTAGAATTTCGTTTATTCATATCAGCATTTTAATTGAGTTAATGTGGAAATTAAGTTCTTGACTGAGAATGAGTCATACTTTTTTTATCTACCTCCGCTTAAACAGTTTCATAAATAAATTAATAAGAACTAATAATTTTATCCAAAGATATTCTATCATGAATCAGCACCAATACACCTGTATCATAACATATTTTCAAAATGTGACTTGTTATAAATTATGTATGTATAAATTAAAATAACCATAATCGCACTTGTTTGCTTTCTTTCAGCATTATACATAATAACATGAGTGTTTTCTTTACAAATGACTAATTTATTCATCATCAGGAGAAAAACGGTTGTATGAATCATGTCTCAACGATGTTGTTCTATCATATAAAGGTATCTAACAGTACGAACAATGTCATAAATTAGCTAGATTCACACGCGAAAATAATTGAAACAATATTGTACGAGAGACGTTAATAAAACGTATAAATTTACCTGATTTATGCCCTTGATAGGTTCCTACCTAATCTGTAAAAGAAATAAATGTAATTTAATTCGCGTTTCTAATTAATAAGGCGCAATATTCAGTCCGATTTTATAATTATAGTATTCAGATCCTTTTAATTAGTAAAAATTGTGGGTTGATAGTATCGCTAACCTGTATGTTTACCTTAAGCTACCAAACAAACAAGAATTAACAAAAAATTCCCGATAAATTTGCAACATGTTAGAAAAATTACAATATGCCTCTACAACATTTTTAATAGCTTGGCTTGCTGAAACACGTGTTCCAAATTAATTTGTTTTATGAGCTCGTATAGAGAAAACCGATTAGTTTATTATGACTTGAACGATAGCATTAATAAATATTTATCTCCCTAGATTCAAATGCATTAGAAAAAAATTAGATAAATACATTTTCACGAGATGAAAAATTATGTTTTTAACGGTATTCAGATGCAGCCATAATAAATTTATCGGTACGATTTATAAATAAACCGTTCGGAACACTTTTATATTTCATTTCTCGGCGGGTTCACGGGCAATCGGCATCTCAATGTATTATAGAAATCTCACGAACCGTTTTCGATGGAGTCCATTTTTCAAGAATGCCGAGTAATTTGTTACAGCTTGTAGCCGTGACCATATAAGCAGATGATCTTTCTGAGTACACATGCACACGTTGTAAGCGTCTAGAATGTGTATACCTTGATGGCTCAAGGTCGAATCTCGGCATCAGTGCCGGTAATGAGTTAAGGTCATTGATTTCATTTGACTCAGACAACTATCAATGCTAATTAGGTAATACTAGGTATGTACGATAACGCTACAGATAAGTAAATGGAGTATAAGCCATACATAGCCCAAATTCTTTTTAAGTTCAAAATAGAACCCTTTCGTGTACAAAAAGATCCATCAAAAATCGCCGTAGTAAGTGCATCAAACTGCTTAATTTATTGAAATTCTTTGGGAGCAAAAGAAAACTCTTAATATTTAACTAAAACAAACACTATTATTACATCGTACGCAAATCCAGCATTTAAATTCCTGACACAAACGAGTTACATCAAATCTGTCAGATGAGCTAATTTTTAGCGTGTTTATTCTTAGATGCACCGTTTTTATTTTTACCCGCCGCACGCATCACTTTAGACGCTCCAATTAATGAGGAAGGCATGTCTAACACAGACGTCCGTATTAAGTTTTTCAAAACGTAATATAAGAAAACCTACAAATAAAAAAGGAACTACGACACTTCTGATACAAATTTAAAACGATGACTGTCTGACTTAAAGGGTAAACATGTTAGTGTTTGTGTCAAATTTCAAATCCGTGTGTTCATTACGGTAGTTTGCTCGCTAGTTGGAACTGTACGGTTCTGATCTTCGGCGTGGTCGTTAATTAGAAAACGACAGGAAAAATTCACCTTTAATTAGCGTTCAGGAGGAAAAGGCTCTCGCTATCAATTAAAATTTAATTTGACGTATTTTTATGGTGTTTACCGCTCACCCTAACCAACAACGTAACCACAAAGTTCCAAGTACAAGGGCATTATTCATCATAATGCGCATGCCACCGCATTAGCGGTGCTGTTGATGAAGTTTATTAACGATTCTCGTCCATGTAGACACGAATTTTAATTAAGTAAGGCAGGCTTTACTGTGAGGAATTTGTATGTTTGATGTATTATAGGATTGTTAATTTGAATCAGGTTTGATCAACTTAATGTTGAAAATGTTACAAATCCTTTACTGGCTCGAACTGTTTTATATTAGGCTTGTTTTGGTTCCACACTCGAACCAATTCAGGATCGTTCTAAACGTGCGACCAAATAAAATTTATGTTAGATATTAGTCATACAGATAGTCTATGACTGTGATGGTCTACTATTAGAACTGGTTCTGAACTGGTAAGAATGCGAAACCAAAACAACCCTATTGTATTTTCCGATAGCCGTCCACTCCCATATTTTTACTGCCATTAATGTATCATACTTCAAGATATCAAGTGTCTTTTGGAAAGGGGGATATACAGTTCTAATTTTTCACTGCAGTCTGGCAATAAAGAGTAGCTTGAGCGATATAATACGCATTCATTGTTGTGTATAATATATTGGGGTGATAAAACCTTACTACAGACATTTGTGCAGTTGTAATAAAAGTCTTTAAATGATCTAAGAATGGTGTAGCATTACCTTTAAACACATTTAGTGACAGTAAATTACTCTACAAAACTAGCAGCATTGATCAGACAAATAATACAGCCACTGTACCCGCTGCAACTATCACACACACACCACATGATAAAAAAACTGCATCTTTCTTTAACGTCTGTGTATTGTTTGTATCACTACCTGCAATTTCTAATAGGTTGCCTCATTTGCTCTCATTCGTCTAATTTGAGAACAGTCTCTTTGTTTCCTACAACTTTGAGTAATTATGTGCTAATTACATAACTTGTTTTACTTTTTTTTTTCCAAGAACCGCTATCAATCAATGTTATGTGCCTGAATATTGACAAACCGAATGACAAGCGTTTGGATACTCAGCAAATGCTGTGCACTATGAGTAAGCCTGCATTGAGTCTGACAATCAGTATCGTCTAAGCAGATGGTCGTTTTATGATTGATCCTATAGATAAAAGTATAATATTTCAAAACTATGTATTAAAACCAATTTTAAAGATAAAGAAAAGATTAGAATATAAAGGATTTTCAATTCCAAGTACTGCTATAATAGCAAAATTCTTCTTCTGTAGTCAAAGCAATACTCTTTTACTTTGTTGCTCGAGAATTAAAATCCTATCATAACCCAAAATTACACGTTCTCCATTATGATACTTGAATTGAAGATTTGGAAACTACTACAACAGAGACATTTATTCTTTTCTGCAATTCCCTGAAAGTTTATTTAAATTCGTCGGTCTTAACATTTTAGGAGAAATACAACCAAGCTCTGTAATTAACTTAAATTGCAGCCAATTACATCAGAGTGCTAACAGTTTGCTTCCACTGAATGCGCCCATTGTTTCCCAGAATATCCATGTTTTGATTGACAATGAAGAAAACTGCAATGAAGACAGCTTGGATTTCGAATGGCTATCGTTCTTGTATTAACAGGAATAGAAGAGGATGGATGGACTGTGTAGATATGCCATCTTGAAACGTGTCAGTTTGCCTCAGTTCAGAGGTTCCAGATAGATTTATCTATTTTAACACATCAAGCCTTTCAAAATACCGAAGGCTTCCACGGCCCGAGTCTCTATAATGAGGGTTTCCGGGTGTTGACGGTGTCATGGTAGTAAAATATATACAGTACAAAATAAAAATAAAATACACAAGATATACAAAAAAACTCGACGTTTCGCCACTAATGTAAGCGCCAAAAAAAACAACACTGTCGGCAATGACGTTAGTTAGTAAAGGCTGGAATCTACACTGTTTTGTAACACATTTGTGTTTATTGCATTTAGGTCTTGAGGTGGAAGCCCAACGCTTCGTCAGCATATCGGATCAGGTTACATCTCTCCTGTAAAGACAGATCCTTCATGAAAATCAAACCCCCAATACCATTATCGTCGCGATGAAAAACTTCCGATCCATCTGGAAGTCGCCAAAACGCGCCCACATAGCCCACCCAAAAAGGTTTAGCATTATTGAATTTAGATCCCATGATCACCATTTTACCTTATTACGTAAAACCAAATACGTCTTAGCCGTTCTAGTCAAGTCTCTAGCGGCGAAACCTTTGCAAATACTGCCCTAGAGTCCCAACGACCTTAATACTTTGTTGAATGCTTTGGCCGAAATTGACCTGCATCAACGTTATGTAAAAAAAAACTACGTAAGCAATACTTTATTCTGTTTCCAGAAGCAAACAAAACTGTTTCAGCGATCTTCTTTCAATTTTTGAAACCAATTTGTGAATAGTAACTGTTAACAGGTACAACTGACAAACTGCTCATCACGTGAAACATTCAGATTTGAAATGTCAACAGAGAACAAATGCCTCATTAATTTTAGAAATGTTAGGCGGGGGACTGGTGGGGCAGAAGTTCTGCAGAATGAACGGATGCTTATTCATTCATATGAACCAATGTTTAAGTATATTTGATGCGCTACCTATTCACATGCAATGGAACTACAAAAGTTACAACTCATATAGGTACGTTTACATTAGAGCTGTGTCGTTCATGAACGATTTGATTCAGTGCGCCGGCTCTTACTGCTGATTCAATTGAACCGGTTTACCAAAATTGACTGATTCGGATGATAGTTTGAATGAAAATGAGATGTTTCATCCTTACCAAATGACTCTGATTGGTCCGATATAAAAGGTGATTTCCAAAGGTATGCAGTTTTTCTAACTAATAAAGCTGATTATTGAGCCACAGAGAACCGTTGTGGACCTTGTGATACCAGTCGGCATAACCAGTGAATCACACTTCGAATGATCGTGTCTGCATTTGGAGTATATACGTAAATCTTACTTATTATGAGAATAAGGTCTTTATACCCTCGATTTATAGACCTTTCCAAACGCTCCATTAAACTGCATGGTCTGAACAGGACGAGCGCACATCACGTGTCTGATCTCGTACCAGATAGCATCTTTCTCTGAAATTACCTCAAAGAAGAAGTGTAGAATAACTTTCCTCCAACATCAATGCATTGAAAGAAGCAATCTGCAAAAGCAACAACAATATCACCTGAAATGGCAATGCAGATTATGCCTAATTTTTGACATTGCCTAACCAGTAGCATGCTATTTGTACGACATCTTTCATAACTTTGCAACACTGTAAAGATTTTCCAAAATAACTTTTTTCTACAGATTTAACCATTTTTCCATGGCTTGATAATCCATACATTTATACTCCATATCATAAAACCACATTGCCTCAGAATAGAAAAGCAGCTGCTAATTCTCACATCCTTTTTTGCTTCTTAGATTATTTTCAACACAATTAAAGCTAAGCTCTCACTTTCGAACTCTCTTCTTTCATGAATAGTTGTCATACTAATAAGATTAAAGAAAAGAATAAATGTAACAGTTGCACGTCCAAAACAGCAGCGGATCAAAAAATAATTGGGAAAACATAATATTAATAATAGTAAGATAATGAAGAAAAAACAACAGGAATGCTAACATAGTCGGGGCATAATCGTTTGTAGAGAAAAATATTCTTTCCTAAGTACCAGATTTGTTTAAAACGCGTACCTTTCCAAATTCGGAAAGCAAATATTTACCATGTTTGCACATATCATTTTCATTGCAATAAATAAATAGAGCTACAGGATTGCTAAATTGCACTTAAAATATTCACCTAACTCAAATAAGTAAGCACTCAGTCAGTAATCAACAGAATTATTAAATACACACATGAGACATTCTATCGTTTCATGTATACGCTGTATATGGACAGCTAAAAGTGAAACACCTGCGTAGGAAGTTCTATCCATAATATTTGTACACACATTAGCATATACTTATTTACACAACGTGCTTTCAATATTCATTATTCCGTTGACCTACATTCTTTAGTCATACGTCACATTGTCAAAAAAACGTCGTATTCTTATTTTATTCTCGTACTTTCTGGAATATGATTGGCAATTTTGAATATCACACGATAATTCACACTTTAATTATACCGAAAATACTATGAAGAAGATTCCTTACTTAATTAAACTCCTTAATATACTAGGTATTCTAAAACAAAGAATGAAGAATTTAATTTTCAAGCTTATAATTAGGTTTTCGTTGATTATACAGACAACGATATCGATTCGTGGAAATAATACTTATTAAAATTCTCTGAGAAACGTCCTCAAGATATTTATAGGGTTTATAAATATTTACAACACTAGCTCCTATACACGATATCTGCACTCATTAATCGACATAAACACATATAATTCTATTAAATATGTAATTATCATAATGGATAATATTCACGCAGATACGAACACTAATAAGAGCAGAATGAACAGCACAATCCTACACTTATTTCTCGTAAGAGTAGGACACGGCATCATGACCGCTGTTTGTGCCGTAATTGGATAATTACGTTTGTTATGCTCGATATCGTTTAGATGACCAAATAAATGCATTAAGCTGATTTATATTAACTGAATGCGTGCCAATTTTAGAATGCAAAACGACTTAATAAATGGGTTGGTTAATCTACAACATGGTCGCTATTACGTAGAAGGTTTCCCATAATCGGAGTCTTGGAAATGAATGAATGAAGTGATAAATACACTAGTGGCTATAAATATTCGTTCGCACAAGGTTTGTGTAAACAATAAAAATTATTTTTTGTATCTCCAACAGCTTTGTACAAGAGCTTGTTAATTTGATTTAACTGTTTTAAAAGTTAATAAAATTAATTTTTGAGATTACAGCAAACACAAAGTGCCTTGTAATTTCTTAATTACCGATTTTCCAGCTCCTCGATGTCTTCGTCTATAATTACTGATTAATCGTCTGGTATATGACCCACATTGCCGAGGTTTTATTGTATTATAGTATAGAAGAGTCGTTAAGTTTTCAATTATCTCTCTTCATAATGAGGTACTGATCTCTTATAACTACGAAATTCCAACAGCATCCTTAGAATCGCAAGCTCTTCACGAATATTAAACTTTATTTAGGTACACTCCGCGACTAAATTACAGTCACGTGCTATTAAAATGCGAAAAGTTAAAAGTATTCGCAAAATAATAAATTTATATAAAACTATATTTAAGAAGTGTTATTATTAAGTATGTGTATTGCCCAACAAAAGGATTATAATTCATAATAATGTTTAATGTAAAGGTAGAGTCAAAACACCAATCACATTCTTTAGCAAATTCGAATATGTTTTTGCGCTTCAAAGATATAGATAGACATAGAGTAGTTCAAGCGTCAAAGAGTAAATACAGTTGCACCATCAATATTGCAGATATCCTGCATATGGAGACAAACGAGTGCTGCAAGCAGCTAGCAATATTTATCTAAAGGGAATTCGGTAAACTTCATCATTAGTATATAAATCTTAAATATGAATTATGAATGCAAAGTCACGTCTTGGAATTCCACACTTTGATATATTGACACGTAGCTATATTGACCGCTGATTGGTAATTGTTAGGGGTACAATACATATATATACAGGTACATACACTCTGAGCAGTATTATTGAGAGCAGGTGTGTACGTCTCTACTAAATATTTCGGTAAAAATGTCTCATTACACTATGGAAGAAAAGACAGATGATGCGGTGGTATCACGCTAGCAATTATTTCTAAAGGGTGTACGACATATTTGCAGGTAAATATCCCAACAGACCTACCTAACGCCACCGTTTTTAAATTAAAAAATAAAATTGATAGCATCGGTTCCGTACAAAAAAACACATCATTTCCAACTCGCAAAATTCCCAACGACAAGTTGGTTTTGTTGTGTGCTGCAATTGAAATGAAGTCGTTCCTCCGTTCAGCGAATGCTTACATAAGTAAATAAATACCACAACTACAAATATTCTAAACATCAAGCATTTAAGCGTATGCTATTTTGTGAGATATTTAGTGATCTAATTAATCTGAATGATATTTTGGTGAGAAATATCCTTTTTACCGACGAGTCTTCTTTTCCGCTGGTTAGAAGCAAAACGAGCACAGGCATGCAAGCTGATCTAGATACCAACAGGACAAAATAAATGTTTGTGCTGGTTTATTAAACAATCATGTTATCGGGCCTTTCTTTATCAATGGAAATTCGAACGCAAACATATTAAATTGTACTTACACACATAAAAATTTTACGGAGTTAAGTTAAACGGGGTTGTAGCTTTTCTGAAAAGACTTAAATTCTCACTAACAATTTGTTAAATTAACGTTAAAAGGAAATATTACAATACTTTTCAGAAATGTTTCCAACTACACCCCATGTAGTTAGAAATTTCCAACTCCAAAAAATAGAAATTTAATATCTTTCGACGGTGTTACTCGTTGTTTAACATCAGGCACAGATAATATCAACAACAAACGGAAAAAAATATGCTAACTCTCGGTGTTGATAAATAGTTTAGCAACAAAAAGGCGTTAACGCAACACCAAAATGTGAGTTAATATTATATTTTATTTTTTTTATTATTTTTATTATATTGAGATTTTATTTCCGTAAAGTTGTTAAGAAAATGCCTAAATCGGAAACTTAATTCCTTAAAGTTGTTAAAAACGGAAACCGCGCCTTTTTCAGTTATGTTTCAATGAGGTCGGATGGAATTGCTGCTACCGCAAGCGTGTTGTATTTGCCTGCAGCAATCAGTATGGAAGATACATACATACATGGGTGATGTACTAGGTAATGAAAAGTAAATTATTTGTGAGAGTGAAGTACCAAAACTTGAAAGAGTGGATAAAAATAACAGTCGACACCTAAATATGTATTAATACTATTAAGAAAACGGATAAGTGTTCTCTAACCATTATGGTATAAGGAAATTTGCTACATATACCTTTGTAATTCATAACGGCCATATTTCATTCGCTTAGTTTACCAAACTAGATCTAGTAATGTTGAACAATCACTGTCAGAGGACGAGGTGGTATTGACAGAACTTCTATAGATGAGATGACATAAAAATTAATTATTTTTTATCAGGTAAGTTTCCACCGTCATAAATATGTTTCTTTCTTTCAACCAGGTATTTATTGCAGATAAATTTTCCATTAGAAAATGGCGTAGAGAATAAAAAAACCAACCAACTATTGCTCTCATCAGTGGGTTCTTCAAAAATCGTTATTATCGTTTTAGATAATATTTTGCTACCTACTGATACGAATAATGCCTTAAACTTTAGACTCTTCTAACGTCCTTTTTCAAATTCCGTTTGTTTTAGAGCAAAACTCGAAGACAGTTTGAAATCATGCTGGAAGTTTATACAAATTCAAATATAACGACTTGTAACCACCGAATTTTCGACATTAACACCGAGGGATTGAGAAATTAGTATCAAGATAAAGAAATGTGAGAACTTACAAATACTTAATAATTATGAATTGTGTTGTGGCGTTCATAGAGGTTAGTTTTTGCATCTTTTTATAATTTTTGTATTTAGAATATTGCCTTACAAACCCATTATAGAATATTTCTTAATCTTTCTCTAAACCTAAATTTAGTTTTAGAGTATGTGTACATTAAATTTTGTTTTTTATGGTCTACTTTACCTTTTCTATTTTTTTCCAGTTTATAAAATTATTTTGTTTATCATTTTTTTTAGATTACATAAATTAGTGAGCGTCACTCCATAAAGCAGTAGTAGGAATTCAGTCGTAAAATTTAGCTGACAGTATAAAGGTATTCACACAGCACCGCAACTGAATGCATTCAACGGCGACACGGAGTTCACGCTACACTTAACGGAGTGCTTGTAACTTCATAAAGGAATTTATAAAACTCTGTAACGGAGTCTGGCTAACACAAAATACGGGTATCTTAACTCTGTAATGGAGTAAAGGCAACTCCAAAATCAAATAATTTCAACTCCATTGGGATATGAACCAACTTCGCAAAAGTGTAAGTTAACTCCGAATCTCGGATATTAGTACTAAATCATACAACTCCGTTGCGTTTAACTACTTGTGCATTTGGTCGCGAGGGAACTACCAGATCGAGAGAGATCGGTGTTAAATCCAACACCATATTTTTATGTGTGTAGGGATTGTTCTACTTGGGGCCGTTAATGATGAACAACTTGCGTTAATTTTCATACCAGTCTATACCATACTACAACCAGTCTTAACACAAGACGGTGGCGCTTAAATGCAACCGCCTGTATATACCGTATTCACGTGTACTGAAAGACCTTTCGAATAGGTACAACGTTTACATTTAAATTTTTGTTCTATCTATCTCCGTTCAAGAATTAAATCAAGAAGACTGAAAATCTGCGAACTTTCGAAGGGGTGTTTCACCCTCTCAGCGTGAATTTCAGCACAAACAATTTTTTTTTATTTTCAAGTCTCTTCTTTTAATAATAATAATAATAATAATAATAATAATAATAGTATTTATTTGAACTACAAACAGGAGGACATATAACCGATCGCACACTCGATTACAGCACAGACAGCACAAACTTCAGACTTCAGATAATGACGAATGAGATGTCGTCGAAACATCAAGTTTTAAATTGTAATGGTTCTTCTTGTGGGAGCCGTTCAGACACGCGGATAAATACCCGAGAAACCAACTATACATATATATATATATATATATACATATAAGAAAACCAATAGAGAAATTAAATTCTGTAGTCCAAACCAAAAGGCTGCATTCATAACACAAGGTTATGATCTTCCATGCAGCCTTTGTCAAGGAAGCGGTTTTTTTTACGAAATAAAGCCTAAAAACTAACTTAATACTAAAAATTCTGCCAAGCAATTTTAAATTTTTAAATATACCGACATATGTTACATCAAAAATAAGCAAAACAGCAAGTGCATTCCGAAACAGAGCTGCTGAGTAGCACACCTTTAACGACAAAGACAAGCAAAAACGCGAAAATGCATTTTGGGATTTTAATATTCCCAATATTCTGATTTTAGATATCTGGATCCAACTGATATTTTCCTTCATCTTAGCTAAAATGATAGTTATTATAAATTTTCGTGTTTACCACACCATAACTTATTCGCCTACTAACATTTTTCTCATACATATATGCGTTGATTAAATTAATTTCAAAACGTGTTGATATTACTACCTATCAATTACTATATCGCTAGCAAACAACAAAATAATCACGTCGTAACTAATACTCGTCCATGTTATCCATGTATATGTAAGTACCCTTCCAGCAGAAACGATTATACCATACTATGCCATAAAATAAATGACTGACGAGCAAGAAGACTTCAAACAAGTCTACGAGATTGCGTGCCGATATGATAAGATTTATTGAGAAATCCAAAGTGGCGTGGGCTACATACGTGTACGTCGACCGTATCGTATTCCTCTCTTTTTATATAACGTACAATTTTCATTATGAACCTAGAAATCCTATTCGTCGTGGGCAGAGCTTTAAACGCGTTTAACCTTTTTCCTCTGCGCGCCGGACTTTCTTTCTCTCTATTTATAGTGCCGGTACTTGAGTATTATGATTTGCGGCGATCGTCGCTCAAATAAGGTCTCCTTAGCCTTGTTCGCTTTACCATAGCAGGCGAAATACGGACGTAGTACGTAAACGTATGTTACTAAATGAAATGCCTATATACAACGGAAATTATGATCGTACGTCATCTACGTATGGAGGCGTATAATATTTAGGATAATTGCTTAATTTGAACTGAATACTCTTTACGTGTACACACGTATACAGTGCATTTTACACCAATCGACCATATCGTATTGCTATTTATTACTGTAATTAAAGAACGTAATTACAGGGACTATTAGAATATCCGCTAAAGATACAATCCCTGATAATTCAACTTGTGAACGTAACTGCACATTAAAATAGGTTTTCCAATACGTTTTACTAACGATGTAGAACTTTGACCAAAGCATGTAATGCAGGATGTGAATAAGGTGTGGGCAACCTGAAGATCGTATAATCTGAGCCCAATTATTTGATCAGACACTACCGCCACAAAATGGATTACCTGGCTTCCGTCTTCTGCAAAGATATCCTAGTAATGAAACTTATAGGAGTTTTTTACCATTCTTCTTTTAGTACTGCTTCTTCGTTAGTTATGTGATGAAGCCTAATATTTCGTTTGAAATAATCCAAAACATGCTCAGTTGGATTTAAATACTGTGACTGGGATGATCAATGCAGTTGCTTAGCAACGTTGTATACTCTTTAATGTGAGCAGTATCTTTGGGATATTGGTCGTGTTGGAAGATCCATTGCTCTCCCAATGATGATTTTGCTGTATCTGTACGTAAATATTGCTTCAATACGTTTAAGTATACCCAACGATCCATTGTTTGAACAATACATTTTTTCAAGAATCCAGGTTTTTGTTTTCATACGGTTTAACGACCTCCAACCTTCGCTTGCAGTTTACATCACTAATAAAAGATTTTTTACGTGGCACTCTTCCGTTATATCCAGACAATAACATAATTATTGTATTTCTCTTAACTTAGCTAATTTTAATAATAGGGTACAAATTAATTTTAGAACCATAAGAAAAACTATTTATCAAAGCAGTTATTAGACAGGAATCTATGTTCACCTTAAGTTTGTTTCTGATTTTATTCTAGTATTAATTAACACACACTAAACAAATAATAATTTATTTCAAATAATAAGGAAGGTAAACAAAAAGACAGTTAACATAAAAACAAATTAATACAAATTTTATTGTGTAGTTTTATATGAAACTCAAACAATACGAAAATCCTTACTCATACAATTTTTTAATGGCATAAATACTTCGAAATATAGAGAAATTGTATGCGCTTGTGATTTAACTATATGGACGTTAAAATCGCATTAACGAATTATCGATTTAAGAATATATAAATGATCCCTGCATTAAATATAATTGTGTAGTTGCATATAAAACTTAAATTATACAGAAATCCTTACTCATACAATTTTCAATTATATTAATACTTAGAAATATAGTAAACATGTAGGCGATAGAGATTTAACCATATTTATTTATTTCAAAACATGATAAGATCGCATTACAAAATTATCAATTTAGGAATATATAAATGATCCCTTGCATTAAACATAATTGTGTACCTGCCTGTGAAACTCGATTTGATACAAAAATATATTGCATCTATGTAATTTACATAAAGTTGGCCATATCAGTACTGCTTCGCATTCGGATATCGCTCTAAAGCATACTTTTATAGAGTTTTATGGCAGTTTGAGTCGATTCTAAACCAACCCACTGTACATACAGACACTTGTGTGTTCTATCCTGTATGCTGTAATTAAAACAATTAGTGATTAGCTTAAAAATAAGTGCTTACGTGTTAAATACATTTTTTATCGAGATTAATTCCACGACTAACGAAATGAAATAATTAATGTTAACATTCCACCAATATTTCGATTGTTCCCGAGATAAATCAACAAAATACACGAACATTTATAGTTCTTATCTTATTTATGAAGACTTATTTAATATATGCACACAGAAAATTAATTCCCGACTCAAAATAAACGTGAAGAATTAAAAATAGTATTCAGCATCACGATTACATTGAGTAGATTCTTTTCTAATTACATTTATCCGCTGAGAGTCGACATTAAGATAATGACTTAATGAAAGCACAAAATCCTCCAGGATTTAATAGATACTTGTCAAAATATTCTCAATTTATATAGCTGTTAAGCTTTGAAAAACTAAAATATAGAAATCATAATAATTTATCTAATACCCATTTAACGTTTTAACGTGAATCGTGTATTCACGAAAGTATTTCTTCACTTCCGTATAGCTGAGAACTTATGACTATATTCCTCGTGTTCAAGTTATTCCTGGAGATATTCGATTGAGTCTCGTCCAAGAAGAATAAAGTTTGGTTTACACTAACTGCACGCAGAATTTTTTTTAGAAGAGGATAAAAATCAGATTTTTATATTTATTAAGGCAATAAGTGTTCTTTTTTTTTGTATACCTATAATTTAATTTACCAATATATGTAGGTCTGTCAAATAAATAAATTAAAAGTTGCTACTACGTTGTTTTATAAATATAATGTAGAATATCCGCATTCTGTTTTACGATTAAGCTACATATCAATAGAAACATGCTGTTGGCTACAGCTGTGCTATGTGCAACAACCTTAAATCGCGATATTTCCGTTTTGTCAACGACTAAAAGAAACAAAATAACAGAAGCCAACGTCGAGAAATATGTAATAAAAACTGTGCGTTCTCACTACGTCGTTGCATTTTTGCATCATAGCCAACTATTTGGGGCACATCCAAAAATGCAACGCGAAATTAGATCACAACTCATTTGTGTAATTGCAACGGACTGTATATGATGGGTACCTACTTGATATAATTTTAATATCTCCCGACACCTACCATACTTGCAAAATTGAATCTTCTCAAGTGGATACAATTGAATTTGATCGTAACCATTTCATTATATGCAGATGTGCGTCATGCACTTATGCATCGTATCTAGAACGAAGTTGTATTTAGATAAATATAAATATGCAGACACAAATGAAGTATGATCTGCTAACATCTAAAGTTGTAAATCATTTTGTTCGCCCAACGGGAAGAATTATACAATGGTTTAGAAAAAGTATAGACATATAGCGATTGTTTTTATATCTAGTTGACTAGTAAAATCCAAAATTTCTTAGTGGTGATAGCGAGAAAATAATCCTTTTTACTGGGAAACAAAGAAGCGATTGTAATGTTTCTACTAGATATGATGTGTGATCTGTTATGCTACGTACACTCACCTGAAAGAAGTTGTAGAACGGTTTACATAGCGATTAGATGTAAATCGTTCTACAACTTCTTTCAGGTGATTGTACATATATGTAGAATTAGAATTAAATTAGTAAACCGTGGCACTATTGCCCTTAGGCACTGTGACCTAACGTAGCGGTACTGGATGTAACCTTAAGATCTGGGATATTCATCCTGAATTTCCCTGAAATACTGATGTCAAGTGCTACTGATAGCAACGTATTCACACAAAATATGTTGTGTCGCCTCTAGATCTTCTTGGCGGAGGCAATAGGTTTGATCTTCAGCTTTGCCGAGCTTGTATAGATGGTATTTTAGAGCCGCATGACCTATTAAAAATCCTGCCAGTTGTCCGAGGTCCCCTTTGCTGAAAGACAGCACCTCTTTGCTAACTTAAGACGATCTTCATTCATGTTCTTCACGTGTTCTGCCACTGCGAGACCTTTACCTTGTCCTTCCATTTATTAATTGCTTGTTTCAGGTGGTTCTTTTGTAGACCACAACAGGGATTAAGTCGAATAAAAGGCATTTTTGCTGCTTCTTTAGCAATGTTATCCGCTTTATCGTTCCCTTTAATCTCTTTCTTGCGTAACACCCACTGAAGAGTGATGTGGTTTTTGTGCCACAATTGCCTTAAATTGCATACACATTCATGCAACAGACCAGACTCGTATGTGTAAGTATTAACAACCTTCAACTCCGCCTGACCGTCTGTAAATACGTATACATGGTTGCGGCTAGTGCTCCTAGCTCCAGGTTCTTTAAAGCACATAAATTTATGGCAGAAATATCCGCCTGAAATATGTGGGTGTGCAGTCCCATAGGCACTTTGAGGTGTCTGCAGACCTCAGTGCCTGTCCCTACTTCTTCTATTCTCAAACTATACGTGTAGTTTGTCAAGGTTCCTATTTTAAGTTGAAGTTGAATGGATGCCCGCTTACTACGGCTTTTGATGACCATTTTATAGGTCAAAGTTGTATTGTATTGTGCTTTGCAATATGAATCAGGTGATTGAAATTGGGATCTTCAAGGACTTGAAAGTGTTCTCTAATGTTCCCAGTTTTTAGTCCCTTAATTCTGCTAAGAAATACGACACTTGATATAGCCTATTTTTGAATGTAGATGTGCAGAAGCACTACATATTTCCAGCAAGACTTCTATCTCTGCAGTGGAGCAGGTTCGCTTCACTCCCATGATGTTTAGACAAGTTATTCTGAAGCTGTTGCTGTACAGGTTTCTGTGTTGTTTTTGTCCACCAACCAAAGCAGCATAGATGATCATGGGTCTTATAGTTGCGCTACATATAAATGTGACCTAGTTCTATTTCTTTTAGAAAAAATGTCTTGCTATTAAATAATTCTGTGCTTTACGTCCCAGTGCTCCCCGCCAACCAGTCACAGCATAACATGGCATAAATAAAAATGTTTCATTCGTTCTAGTTTCTTTAGCAAGTTCACTTTGTGGTTCTTCAAATACTTAGTAGCAATGTTTTGACGTGATAAACTTCTTGACAGCGCATGAGCCAGATGTGGAGACGTACATGAACTACTGGATGTTTTTTCATTAAAAATTGATTAAAATTTGTTAAGTTATAATTTTTTTGTGCCCTCTGAAGCATTTGATAATACTAGGTCTTTCACATCAGATGGTTTGGGTATATTCAGAGTAGGTTATATCTTAGCTGTGTGAAATTGTAACTTATTCGTCGAGGCGTAACAGTTATTGTCTTGCTTCAATATTTCTGCAGTTAATATCGTAAATAACTGTTCTTCTGGCCTTTGAGCCTATATACATATCTGCTAGTAGAATTATGACCTTTTATAGCCTGTAGTGATGATGCGTGTTTTATCTTCAATAGTATGGTGGTAGCCTAGTACAGGCGCAACTACCTGGAAAAACCGTTCTTAGAATCGGCCTACATCAGAACCATAACGTCCAAGAAAATCCCCAACTTCCCCAGAAGTTTAGGGTAGATTGGACCTTCCCTTATATAAGATCATCAGGTTTGCGTAGGTAGTAGAGAAAGTGTCTGTCTGTTGAATTGGCAGTACTTGTAGTTTTGACTGGTAGTAGTTCAATGCTACTGGGCAAGTATTTCTTTGCAAGAGATTTTCAATTCTAATTGAGATAAATTTGGTTTTGTGGTAAACCGGCAGGAACAGACGAGGTTAGAACCAACCAATGTCAAAATCATAGCCCATAACCATAGAAGTTTGAAGATCAGTGGGGCCTAAAGAAGGTACTCATAATATATCTTATTGGTCGCAGTGATTAGAGGCAATCAAATACCTGATTAACCCACTAATAATCTAATTTAATCCAGTCCATCTTCAGTAGAAACAAAATATATAGTGATACTTGCCAAAACTTTTTCTGTTTAACCAAAACAAGTAGGTAATCATTTTAAATATTATTTATTCCTCCATTTGCGTGTACAATTGTACGCCATTTAATTGCTACATTGTTGCCTTTTATCACAGATTACGGTGATATTCAACTCAGGCAATACTTTTTATTATTCTTCTAGCTCGCTTACTGTACTTCTATCCTACACATTTTTACAAAATAATTTTTCATTTTATACATCCTGCATATTTGCCCTATGCACTACAATTTTTGCTGACCCTTTTTTAGTGTGTCTGCCGAATGCTTTAACTGTTTGCTTTCTACTGAATTCCTCCGCAACAGCTCCAAAATTCCCATTTTAGGCCAATATTCCCAACGCTCTGAGAAACTTTCAAAATGACTGATTTTCTTTTTAGATCTCCATAAAAAATTATAAATTATGTAGGTGATTTCCTTGTGTAGATTAAAATACTGTGTTATGGCTTGGAATGTCGCTTTTGTAGTATAATTTCATCGCCTTACTTACAGGTAACGTTTTAATATCGCATTTTTTTAAAAAACGAAAGAAATATTTAGTACAAAGAAATATTTTCTTACAAAAAGATGTTTTCGCGGTACAGGACCAACAATTTGGATTAACCTAATATGTATATCTAGGTCGCCAATTACCTAAAACTAGAATTCGGCTGACAGAACTTTCAAGAACTTTCACTGTATTGGACATAAATTTTGAGGAACGCAAATTGCATATATGTATGTACATATCGAAAGTATACGAGATAGATTAAAAAAATTTGCAATATACATATGTAAACGAACTTCCAGTTCTTTTACTTATTATTTCCAGTGTAATACTTATCCACAGAAACGAAGACTAAAGTAAATACCATAGTAGCTCTATCTTCTTGATAAACAAGGTAAACAAAATCTACCTGGTTCACAGTTGCCGCATTTATAATTTCGGGATTTGAAGGATGCCTTCCCTCCTTTATCGCAACAGACACGAAGGAGGCACGGCATCTACAACACGAAACTCGTTCGACTGAAGATCGTGCTGGAATCTTCCTTCGATGAGTTATGGCTTTGTCTAGACGGCCGAGCGAACATATAATAAGTTTCTTGATGCGGGATATTAATAAGATGATGTGTTAGGTACGTTTTGGTTTCGTTTTGTCTGGACGTGATGATTTCCTATACGGGTATAGTAGTTGGATGGAGATGCTATACTCTTGATTAATTGAGATGTAGCTTCGTGTTAATAGGGTGCCGTTGTGAGGTTTCAAATTTCTATATGCATGTTTCACGGTAAAATCATTGCAATAGTAGTAATAGGTCACAATATTTAGTCGAAATACCAGAAAGTGTTATTCTACAAATATATCTCTAAAATTATTCAATATTAAACTAAAAATTTATGAAAAATAACTTCCTTCTACCTACCCACTTGAGTAATTACTACGATTTATAAAACTGTCAAAATAGATGCCTGAAAATACACCTTCCTAATGTAACCCATTTTACACGCATCAGGTTTTCGAAACGCAAACAAAAATTAAAACAAATTAGAGTCGGTAGTCGGACCAGGTCGAGTTCTAAAAAGAGTATCGCGTGCCTTTCGTTCGTCCAAAGTTTCCTCCTTCCTTGTCAGCTGTCACCATTCAACGTTGACCCTGGTGTCTACCTGACCGCTAGATGTCCGAGACCAGTTTTATCAATAAGACCGGTATGATATAAGTTTTGTTTCAAGAATGGATACGGACATGGCTCTGTTGTTGACCATAAGTTTTAAGCTGGTGTATGAGTCACGGAATAATGTGGAAACTGTTTACTGTCCATTTATATTCGTTAATTGTAATATTTTATTTATTAAATATGTATAAATATATTGGCAACGTCCTTTTTTTACTTGCAGAATCTATCACAACTATAGAAAGAAGTATAGCATTTATAAAAGAATTAGATTTCGGAAATAATCCAAAGAAAAGGCAAAAACAAATATTGGATTTCGTATACCCAGTCAACTGTTTTATCAACAACTGAGTATAAACAAGATATTCCACACAACAAAACAGGATGTAGTTAATAGAACAAGCAAAGTGGCAACAAATGCCTAAAAATTTAGGGCGCCAAGAATGCGAATTAGAAAATCAATCGTTTAGGAGGAATTTTGTTTGTTGGAGGTGAACCTGTATTGATGATGCAGCAGAACCAAACCCACGAAATCCAAAAAAGTTTTGTATTGGCCTTAACAAATATGTACGCATAAGTACACAAAACGTATTATGTCTTATATTTTATATGATTTTGAGTGGTTTGAGGATTAGCGTTGAAAGCAACTTATAGGATTCGCTTTGAAACTAGCTGAGTTAGGTTTTAATTTAGCCGTGGAAAATAGTATTATTTAACTTTGAAAGCAGCTTATCTGGTTGAAGGCTACTTTCTAAACTGCTTCCAAAACCGTCCCAAAGCTCCCACTCAACAAAATATTGAAATCATCGATCTGATGCGAGGTATGACTCATCCAGGCGTCGTATATGTATGTAGTTCCTTTATAGAATGTATCTACGTTCAGAAGCCATTTTGACTTTATACTGGTCGTTTAATTGGTTTTAAAAAGTATAACAAATTTATGCTTAAACCAAGTTATTGTTCATTACTCACATTCTGGAATGAGACCAACTGCACCCACTTGCACAATTTTATGATAAAGTGTACTTTTCTATGTTTGTCTTTTCAAGTGTTTTTGAGTTATTACAACTTATTCTTTTGGAGAGTCACTTTAATAGATTTGCAAGGGTTACTTAAGGTTAATTAATGAATCTC
>SMLS01065723.1:0-29675 GCA_004785975.1 Popillia japonica | reverse complement strand
TATCGACAAAACTAAATATGTGCTAACGTTGACGCTATTTGTATATGAGATAGCATTTTACATGCAGAAAAGAAATAAACAACTAGCGCAATGATGCTAATTTGTATGTATGTATTCTATTTATGTAAATTGACATTTGTTGCTTAGCAAGTTACTGTGCATTGAGATCTGTTGATAAATAAAACTGTAAAACTAATATTGAAATAGGTACATAGTAACCCTGACTAAAACGAATACCAACGCCAAATACGTTGACATAGTCTTTGTGTATAGATTGTGTAATGAAAGCGGAAGTGCTGTAGCAGCAGAATACCGTCAACGCTTTCCAAATCGTGTTGGAGAGAGACGGGATCTGCTCCCAATTCAAGGGTAGAAAGAGAATGTAATACCGCTCAGCAAGCTAACGTTGTCCTAAATGAAGTTGAAAATAACCCAGCCACAAGTATACGCAGAATTTGTCAAGTGACCGGTTTTCGTCATACTGTCTACTACTTCATCATGTACTACCAGAGGACTCGGCCAATCGTGTGCAATTTTGCCAATGGTTGCATAAAAATTTAGAGCTTATTCTGCGTCTCCTTTTTACAGACAAATCACAATTTACTCGAGATGGTGTGAACAATACCAAGAATTGGGCCCATCAAACCACCAGTTGGTATCGTTCCTCTGTGAATGTATGATGTGGGTTGTTATATAATCACATTATTGGACCACCTTTTATTGAAGAATGTCTTACAAGAAATTATTATCGCAATTAGAGAATAATTTGCCAGAATACATGGAAAATATTCAACTAGAATCTCGACGCGGCATATTTTATCAACACGACGAGGCTCCGCCGCATTTCAGTAGCGAAGTTGAGGTTGCCTTAAATCTCGTGTTTATAAAGACAGGAAGCCAGACACGCGAGAAGAATTGATTGAACAGGAATAGTGGAGACGGTAAATTCGTTGCGGAATGAACTGGCAGATATTAACTGGCAACAAAACATGGTTCAAAGACTAGCAGCATATTTGGAAAGTGCAGGGTAACAATTCGAGCAGTTATTACAATATTAGTGTTTCATGTTATCTGCATGTTATTATGTTGTTTCCTAATAAAATATCTATTGCTAACACTTCTTCCTTTATCGAGATCTTGAAAACGAAAGGAAATTTACCTATTGTGCATATGAACTTCTTTGATCAAAATCATCTCTGAAACACACGATATAATTTTGCCGGTTGCCTCAAGGAACAACCTGTATATAAGTTCATGTGTATTGCTCAATTTTAAAAATAATGTTAATGTAATCAAAACAGAAACATAAACTGACAGGTTTGTTAACGTAACCCAAAGTACCTCTAAGTGTAAAAATTGTAATAAGTGATCTCTTGCGAATTTATCTTACAAAATTTAGTTGTCACAAAAAAGATACCGTAGGTACTGTTTTAAAAGACTTATTCTATAGGTATAAATTTCAAGCACTTCATTAACTATTTTACGAGAACAGAATACTCAAAACATTAATGGTTTTTATGTACATAAATATTACAACATTCTCGATAAAACATACCAAAGAGAACTTTTACAGCCTTTTATTTATCAATTTCACATGTAAACCGTCAATAATTATCATTTATAAATAATTAATGTTTGGAGTTATACCTGAATTTACCTGTAGTATTATGAAAAAACCTACATTACTATTTGCAATGACTGGCACTAAGTAATGATGTCGAAAAATATTGTAATGTAATATTGTATCCACTAGCCCCAAGTAATTCTTTCGAATATTCAATAAAAGTGTTTGCATCTGACCGTGTAACGAATTTTTGTTTTGATATTTTTACTCAAACACAATCAATATGCTCTATGGTATTTCTAATTTGAACAATTTTACAATGATTTTGCTGAACTAGAAGAACTGCGTTATAATTATGACCTAAAAAGAAATAAATTTAGTATTTTTGCTTTACCCGTTAACCTCTAACCTTGCGCGCTTGCATTTTCATATACTAATAAATGAAATTTGACGAAAAATTAAGCATATGCACTAATTTTATTAAAAAAAAATTACAATCGATTTACACAAAATCACGGTTAGCTCTAGAATCGCAAATACCTTCGTAGTATTTCAAGAAATACCGAGGAATTGTGAGTATAAATACTTTGGTTTCACACACTTAATAGCGTTTCTACACTTTTACTTGGAATTTATTACTGATTCCAGATTTTATAACAAATGTACATATGTGTATATAAGTGAACATACTTATGTATACATACTGCATCTGTGTAATCAAATATGTACGAATAATATATAATCTTCACTGTAAAAGAAAAAAAAATAGTATCCTGTAATAAGCCTAGAATTGATTAGATAAGATAAAATAAATTGTTAATAACGGTTTAAATACAATAAGCTGCTGCATATTAATGTAAAAAAAGAAGATGGCAAGATAAATCATTCTCTTAAAATGGCAAGAGATTATTTTCAAAGCAAAGATGGAATAATCAACTTAGTTTTGTTGGTAAGTAATAACAGTTCAACTTTTTATTATAATAATGCCTTTTTTACTTAAGGTACTCAATGCAGTCAATTTTATTTGTATAGTTCCCGCAGTAACAACAAGTGTTAGCAATGCCTTCATGGTTGCAGCAATTATGGGATTCATTATAACTGCAGCGTTTACTGTAGCCCACTTTTCGGGATTTACCTTAAAAGTAGAATGGCCTTGGCCTTTTATGGAAATAATTTATACCGAAATATGGATGTTGTACTACTTCATCGTTACAGGAATTCTTATATCAATGGCTATTACGCAATATATTCCAGCTGGGGTAGGTACAAGATAACAACTGGTTTTTTTATTTAATTCAAAGATAAATAATTTTTTAAATTGTTAAACAAGCCTTTGGAATATAATGCACATCTTTAATATATTTAAATAAGCTTGGATGATGTAAAAATCGTTGAAGATAACTGTAGAATATGTAAAATCTCTTTGGTAAATACCACAGCTTGTATAAAACTAAACATTGATGGAAAATTGACGAAAAGATTTCATAATTCGGTTGAATACAAGGCCACTACAACTACTACTCGTGTTTTTAAAAAGAAAGAAGCTATAAGAAGTAATACCAACGTAAAGACTGTCAAAAAAACGTTATTAATAATAAATAATTACACAGCTCTCTAAACTAAAAACGTTTGACAAATTAATATTAATAATATTTTGCTTTATACAGGGTGTCCAATGAATAGTGTCAGAAAATTAAAAAGTACAAAACTATATCACAAGAAAGGTAAATCCAAAAAATTACGATCATATATTAAAATAATTTTTCCTTTAACAAGTATCAAATTTTGTTAAATAAATTTTGTTGAATCCGGGCCTGTGTGTACAAGAAAAAAAGAAACGCTGCAAAAATTTCTAATAGACATAAACAGATATTTTTTTACCAAGTTGAATATGTGAATGAATGTTTATTGTACGTAGGTACTGTATGAATGCATTTCCTTACGAAGCAGCTGAATTGCACATGCGGTCTTTTCAGAAATATTCTATTTATAACAAGGTCACACATTTACTACAGATTTTATTCATTTCGACCTGTTTTTTTTTTGTAGGAATCAGGTGGTTTTGTTTTTTTCATTACAGAAACTTTCAATATTAAAGTACAACGACATATTATTACCTAATAATCTGGTAGTTAATAATTTATTATTTGAGATCGCGTAATTAATACTTCGAGCATTAATGTACGCAATTAATACCACGAGCTCCGGATGCACGCTTCTGTAAGACGACAAAACTTATCATAAGCTGGCCCGCTGTGACAACACAATCGCAAAGAACCTCCACATCTAAAATTTCCCGTCGACGATCATAACCAAAGTTTTTCATGTATCCTCACAGGAAAATGTGCAAAAGATTTTATCCTGTTTCTCTGTAGATTAAAATTATGTCCATGTACTCAATATTCGCATAACTTGCCATAATGTACATATAAGACAACGAATGCCTGTGAATGACTCAACGTTCTGTCTGTGTTGCCCGTTCATATATTATGTATACGTTGCGCTCGAACAACAGGGCTGGACTGAGATTGAAAAATATTATTTTCCGGTTACTACGTGGACAGAAAGTATTCATTGAGTGTAGGCTTTCACGACCGTAATTCATAGTAGGTATGTTTTTTCGGGTCTTATCGAGTAGGTAAATATTCTTTGTCCTCACGTTTCGCTGTTTGTGCTATCAGCTTCTTCAGAAGTTTTCTAAGAAGTTCTTCTAGTCTTTAGAAAACTTCTGAAGAAGCTGATAGCACAATCAGCGAAACGTCAAGACAAAGAATATTTACCTACGCGATAAGACCCGAAAAATCATACCACATTCTATAAAGTATTCATTTTTTGGAATTTAGATTTCCATGCCATTAGCTTTAACTTCTTTTATTTTCGTAGACTATTCAGTAGACACCCTGTATATGAGATACATATTAAATGAATCTCTACTTCACTGATTCATAATATGTATTAGCACATGGTTGAAATTTCATTTCAAAAACTGTTTAACTGTATATCATTGACTGTGAATATTTATTTACTATGTTTTGTTTCAGATATTAGGTTTCATAACGGCCATAACATACCTGGTGAAAAGTTTGAGTATCTATATGACAAAAATTGCAACCGATGCTAATATAGCATATGTAAGACAATAGTGAATGGTGTATGTTTTATTTATAATGAACATTAAATTAAGTGCTGCAAAAGAAAGCTTATGTAGAACTGTAAATTAGTGTACCAAATACTTTCGTAAATAATAGCACTCTTAAATTTTACCTTTATGACGCGTACCTAAACGCGTTAACTATTGCCTATTGCCTACTAAACAGTTATAAACTTGCTAGACTTTAGATTGCAGGTTAAAGTAGTAAAATATAACTATAATCATCTATAATGCATAAGTACACACATACATATGTAAGTGCGTAGACTATGAAGTTAAAATCAAACATTAAAGTTTTAATAAATAAATAAGCTTGGTGAAACGTGGTATCGTTATTCTTTAGTTGTAAATAACTGTTTGCTAAATGCACATGCTTTTTTTGTAATTTAGTTATGCCCAACAACTCCTTGTTTTATGTTATGTTGTTTTTTTCAATACACCTCTTCAAAGAACTATTACAAACTTCTATGTCACACGCAACATTAGAAAACCCGACTCTTTATTTTAACAAATACGGCTAATTTTAAAATTTAAAGGTGATCAGATTCGTAACTACATATATGTATATTCAGCAAATTTACATTAGATAAAGTGAGTTTTACCTTTGGTCACAGTATATCTATCTGCTCACTTGGTATATGATTGCTAGCAATGTATAGGCAGTAGGTACATCTGTTTTCATATTTTTATTTGCTGATATAAGTAAGTTAACAATGTAAATGAAATAGAATGCTTCCACAGTTCGAGTCTCTAGTAGAGACTCTCTACTATGAGGACTTCCGGGTTTTTATCGTGTTATAGTAGTGAGAGATATTAGAAGGTTACTAATATTATCAAACAGATTACACGTCAAACCTTCTGACTGAAAAAAAAATTAAATCTCCAAAACATTACAAGTCGCGTATGCTAATCCAAGGCAACTGTGTAATATGTATGTATGTATATGGTAATCAACCTTTGCTCATAATGAGTGACTTACTTCTCTTCGTAATACGCACTTAGTGTATAGCAAAGGATAGCAGGTAATTTTTTGAGCTACACGTACATTAGCACCTAATCACAAATCATCAAAAATGTCAAAGACCAAAGATGGCCAATTGGGTTCTTTTGGTAATAATAACTCTACGTCCACATTTGTTAATGTGGACGTAGAGTTTCATATTTTGTCATTCATAAGATCCTAGAACAGCTAAATACTAAACATCTTTAAAAATTAGCTTCTGAATTACAGAATAGAAAAGATGTCCAAAATAAGGATGTCTTTCATGGAGATCTTGAAAACATCGGTTGTTAAATGGGAAAAAGTTGAGTGACTGAATGACAAATAATATCAAAAATTAACAATTTTCGAAAGAAGGCCTTGAAAAAATATTTCAGAATTCTGTTAATTGACATGTCAACATGAAATGCAATTGAAATTGTGATTTTGAATAATTGCGACTTATGAATTGCTAATTTTGGTTTATTCTTATATTGGAAGGTAGGTTCTTACTGTCGGCTCTATTGAGGGTACTCCTGCTCACAACGCATTAGTTGTACGAAATTACGTATGAACCAGATTTCATGAAAAATGGATAGGTACCCTTTCAACCGTTTCTTAGCCCCTAGATCGCCCCGTTCGATTATTTTCCCTGGGGTACATAAAAAAATGTTATCATGTTTTTGAGCCTGAAGATGATGGAAGACGACTAGTTATTGGAGCCCTTAAAAGTGTTACACCCGACATGTTAAGAAGAGTTTTAAATTCGACTATTACAAGATGAGATTTATGTTTAGCGATTAATGGTTATCTGTTTGAACAGTTAATTAATTTGTTTTATTTTTTAATATGTTTTAATTATATATATTAACAAATCCCCATTTACCTTATGGTGTAGGGTATATATTACATTTGCCGCTGTACTTTGTGTATTAACATTGTGTTCCTACGTCCTAGACTATTTGTATACAAATTCCGCCCATCTCCTTTCATCTTTCGCGAGTGCATTTGCTTCCAACCACATTTTTCCTTTCCTCTGTATTATCTCTATCTAATTTCTTTAATGTGTTAATATGTTTTAATTAAAAACAAAAAAATGGCGAACACCTTCGTATTAAATACAGTGCTGTACCTGACAATATTTTTTTTAATACTGATGCGCATACAAAACGTAATGCAACTATCACATGCAATACAGCATTGTATGTGGGTTTAAAATATCTCTCAAAATCTACATTTTATAGATCAGGTACGTATTTAAAAAAATTAAGTTAGGACTTGAAGGCGAAACATTGGATTTTTAATTTGAGAATGCAATCTTGTAGAGCAGAAAAAGTAGCCCTAATGAAGTGCAATTACTTTTAAAATATTTCTTCGAATAAGTACAGGAGCACGTAAACGCCTTTTCGCAAAATTTCGGTTATTTCGGAATATCTTTATAATTTTAAAATTTTTTAATTTTTGATGATACATATTATTTGTCGTTCAATGGCCCAACTTTTTTCCTATTTAACAACCGCTGCATCTATTATCGTTTTCAAGATCCCCGTGATGGACACACTGTATATTAAAGTGGTTCCAGCATTTTTGATTTCTGTACACAGATGGCCCTCATTGGCGCACATACTTTACCACCATTATAATTTATAGTTGCCCGGAAATGGGTTATATTCCACGAATTTGGGAATATTTGTCATGGCAGTAAATTTGTACCGACCCCCAAACCCTAAATTACGAAGGTATATTCGTCGTGGAAATATTGAATGGTTAGCGGCCTGTTAGATAAATCATCTTTGATCAATTTTATTATGTGCTCATACCATTGCTTATGTTGCCATCAATATCCAAACTTAGACAAAGTGAACAGAAAGAACTTTACTAAAAAGTTAAATGAAGTGAATGGCAAATACATTTTGCCTTTAATATTGCTAAGGATAAACACAACATTCTTAGTAGAGATGTTCAAAATTATTAGGTCATAACCTAAAGACGCGGTTCATTCCAGAAGACCTGTCTGGGCAACAACTACAAAATAAACTTTCAGTATTTGGACTGCAATAAATAGAATGAATTCTATTTTCAGATTTAAAATGTGTTTTTAGTGTTCGTCGTGAACTCTTGAAATCTATGTTATTATCATAGGTTAAGTTATGTATGTAACAAAAGACAAAATAATTGTGTGGACATCACTGGACATTGGTTAATTAAATAAACGTCATACTATTTGATAGATACGACTTTGATAAACATCAGCGATCTGATAATTATATAATTTTGTCCATACCATTCTAGCTTCTTGTTGTTCTTGGCCAACAATCTTTTTACATGAAAATTATAATAATAAAGGCAATGTCTTCCTGGTATCGTTTACAAGTAGGGCATATTTACGCATTTATTTCGCGTTTAGTACTGAGAAATATGTGGATGAAATCTGTGTTAGGTGGAAAGTATACATATATGTGACCTGGACTACCGAAAGCCTATCGTTACCTATCGTTTGAAATTAAGTTTGCGAGTAAGCGGCTGTTAAAGATAACAAGTCGTGTGCGTGCGTCGCGTTTGTATTTGCGCTTCTACCTCTTCTTTTTTTCGTCTTGCCCTTGGCTCACCACCTCTCTTTAGACTTCCACTATACAGTGGTGCTTTTTAGAATATTTTTTTTTGTAATTTATTCAACTAATTTTCCCTAAATAGATAATTTTGTGAACGTTGAACGGATTGTTATAATTAATGTTGAAGGATGATTTCCAAAAGTTTCAAACTTAGGGGTCTGCGGTTTGTTCCACTGAAAAATACATTCAATTTTCTATAAATTTCGATCAAAAAACAAAAATTGATTTTTCCGACCATAGGTACCTTTCCATAGTCCAGGTCACATATAGGTATGTGTAGGTATGTACTTCCTTAATTTTTATATGAAATTCTGATTCTAGTCGTTGTGAATTCATTAAATATTTAAACTTTAAATTGAATGCAATTGTATTTTAATTATTTGTTATTGGCATGTAGATTCGAGTATCTTGAAACATTGGCTGCTCTTTTTGACTGTTCTTTTCACAGCGGTTGATGTTACAAAGCTTATGAAATAATTCGAGCACCATATTTTCTAGCGAAAGAGATCTAAAGTATCTTCCTATTATCTATTAAGTAGGTACTTTAAAACATGCAAAATCTATAGTTTAATTATACATATATTTATGTCTTATAACTCCTAGAATTCGCATTTTTAGTAGAATATCACTAAAGTAAGAAAGGAAATTCTTTTCCATTCTAATGGAAAAATAATAATTTCCGATAGTTTGAATGTTTGTAAATATCTGTGATAATTTAACATACTGCACTATTTTCCAATTCCCAACATAATGTGAAAGTGACAACCACCATCTCAGGATAGCGCTTATTTGTTTTTATTTCGGTAAAAGTACATCTTACATGTTTTATTACCAAAAACATTATTTGGCGATATTAGTTTTGCAATTAAGGATATCAATTTATTTACAAGTTTTTCAAACTTCCACGAAACACATATGTAACGCTGAGTCAAAATCTCTTTTAGTAATTACACCTGTTTTTGGAACGCAACAAATTCGAATTCAATTTCTCTTTATTGGTGTTTACTTTTCATATATGAGGTTAAGATTGAGGCATAGCTGATTAAACTAGCCTACATTGTTAATTTATTAACTTATTGTGGTAGTTTTATTTCATGCTTCACGTTGCTAGGCTGTATAATACATATATAGATTCGAAGAATGTATACAAAAGGCTAGAGAAAAACTCATAAACATAAATACATCCAAAATTAAAAGAATTGTATCATTTTTTTATAGAGAGGAAAATCTTCGAGAAGATTCCTGCTCAGTTGTCATTCGTAGGTTGTGTCGGATTTTTACCGCCTAAAAACCCCCTCTGTGCTCTTGCACTCTACGCCGGAATCCGCTGCCGCATTTCTTCAGCTGTTTTTACTATTTTTCCAAGGCAGTCAAGTAGCGTGCGGCCATACAATTTCGAAATCAGGTCATTTCGTACATTTCCGATATCAAGTATCCTTCCCGTCTCTTCTTCGTATTCTCGTCCATTACCTGCCTCTCTGTGACATACGAATAGTGTATGATGAGGTTCATACACCATTCCGCAGTAGAAGCATTCATCCGAGTCCACATTCCGTCGGTCATATGGGTATCGCTTGAAGCATCCATGGTCTGACAGCGCCTGTGTGGTAAAGTAATTGGCTTCGTTTTCCGGCCCTTCCAACCAGTTTTTAATATCAGGGATCGGTTGGTATGTCCAGTGCCTATAGGTCCCTTTGTCCCGTGCCAATTGCCATTTCCTTATCAGTTCTTGTCTGGCCTCTTCCTTAGGTGTCCCGGTATCGAGGGCGTCCCACATTAGGGGTTTTAAACGATCTATATGAACCTACATATGTAAATTGCAACACTTCACTGTACATATATTTTGGTACGTCCAGACAAACAGTCTTCTACAAATAGTACAGACCGAAACAAATCCAGTTTTGTTTAGTTTTTGTTTGAATGATGGTTTGACAAATCATATTATTTGCAGACGAAAACCATTAAAATATAAATCGAATAAGAATTACGATCTGTGTAGGAACTGAGGGCTAAGTAAGAACTGAGATACAAAACTTTCTTCTCCAAACGAAGAATTTATGTTAAGGTCTGCAGAAGAGTGCTTGTATAAAATTTTACGACTTTAGAACAAGTTATTATTGGGCTCTGGTGTGATCAGGATTCAGTTAGTTATACATATATCTTATTAATATTCCACTAGAAATAATGCAAGGATAATTTAGAAGTGCGTTGTAATAAAATAATTGGTTAGAAATTACAGCATGTTGCACGTACTTTTTATTAAAGATTACGTTATATTCTGCCTCTAGTATATTATATGAATATTATCAGAAATAATGAGTAAGGATTATGTCTTACATATATATAAGAAAAGCAACTTAAACCACATCTTACATCGAGAATCGATTAGATAAGATAGCATTTTAAATATGTACATTTTTTATTAATTGCCTTAAATTAAGTTAAAACGGTGTATGTATATCATTTGCAAAAATGGGCAAAAATTATTTTAGAACTAAAGATGGAGTAATAAATTTAGTGATTCTGGTGGGTATCTACTATTGCTTATACCATACACATTCTGTACTTAATTGTAAGTATTTTAGATATTCAACATCATCAATTTTGCTTTTATTATTACTGTTGTAACCAGAAGCGCGTTTTTTGCTTTTTTGATGGCATCAATTCTTGGATTTGTTATAACTGGAATATTCTGTGTAATAAATTTATTTGCAAATACTGAGACTAAGACGCTCCATTGGCCCGAAGCGGAGGTTGTTTACACTAGGATATGGCTTCTGTATTATTTTATTGTTACAATATTTGTGTTATCGATGGCTAATCACATTCTACAAATTTTGGCTGGTGTAAGTATAATGTGTGTCCAATAGATTTTTTTCTATTTTCAAACCCCAAACTTTTTTCAAATTTTTGTGTATTTCGTACCTTATTTATTTTTTCAATCAATAAGCAATCAAGCTTTTATATAATATTTGAATTATTGCTTCCTAGAAAAATGCATATTTAGAGGAATTTTCTAATCACGACTTGTTTTGTTATGTAGGATACATTTTGCTTTCTTCCTATGTGAAGCATTTAAATCATTGCAATTATTATTCATGGGTGTGGAATGTAATAGAAATGATAAGGATGTATGCCTACTTAAGAAGCTTATAGTCTTTATATCTCAGGACAAGATATTTCCAAATATGTATTTTTAATTTTTTTAAACTTTATGCTGAGATTAAAATAAAACAAAGTTTAAATCAAAAACCATATTTGTTGGCAAATACGTTTTATCTAAGCTCTACTAATTTTGGCGCTTGCATCATTTGTTGTAATTCTGTTTTAGATATTTGGTATCCTAACAGCAATTGCCTATGTGGTAAAGAGTCATCATCTGTATATCACACATCTTGCCGAAGAACCTAATATGGTATATGTCAAACAATAAACTAAATTTATGTTGGAGGCTGTCACAATTTAGAAGTATAATTCCAATAACCTATTACAGCGAATTTAATATACATACTATTATATAAATTTGTTGTCTGTTGTTATTTTACTGGAAAGTAATCTACTTCTGCTATACAACTTTATAATAACAATTTATATATATACAAGATATTTATATACGTTTTTAATATTATATTTTTCAAAATTGAATTATAATATATTTATGAAAATTTGGTGTTATATAAGTGACATAAATAATAATGAGCCGGTAATGCAATATGTACGCCGAGTATATTGTTGATAAGCTTTCCCTGTGAAGAGGCGGAAAATGACCATGACTGAAAGACATATTTATAAGAAAATTGTCATCTTTTAAGTAGCGTACCGAACATACATATGCTCACTATATTCAATTATGTATTTACAGTTGTTATCTCAGTCCTCATTCATCTGATTTTCTTGGATTTAGTTCATTAAGCTTCAATTATACATATATATATACCCTCCAGTTTATAATAAATATACCCCAAATCCATGCCTAGCATACCGCCACTTCTAAGACTTCTGGGTTATTATGTTTTATGTATATGCTCCATAGTTGCAATATTCCACAAAACTTATTTAGTTTTATCACTGGAATTTGATTATTACCTTTTGGAGCTGAATCTAGCAGGTCAAGACGAAATTTCATTTCTCAAATATGTCGACCAAAAATCGCGAAAAATTCTCGAATTCAACTTTCCTATAAAAATTGGATTTTATTTCTTAATTAAACATGTTAAATTAACTAGCAGAATAACTACCTTGCTTTCTAAAATAGCTAAATTCTACTCCATTTATATTAAGTATATGTATTTTATGATCTTTTTGTATGTTATTTTCCTGATATTTTTTCCACTTGTAGGTCAATTAAAACACTATAATGCGATTAATTTTATAAAATCAAGCTCTTGACTAGGTTTTTTGCCATGTTTTTCCTGAGTCCTTGAACAGAATTGTTGGAGCTTGACAAACATTTACAGTTACATTTCGAACATATCTTCAATCGATATTGTAAACATAATCCTATTATATATCACTGAATTTCTTGGTCTGCAGATAACTATGTTGACAGGCATGGGCTAGTTGTTTATTAATTGACACGAATTAAATGTAAATTTTATTCCACTGAAGAAGTTGTGTAACGATAACCTAATAAATTGTAAAGGTTCTGGAATAAATTTTATGTTTATCGAATTATAGTGTTTTAATTGACTAACGAGTGGAACAAAATATCAGGAAAATAAGATTCATATAAAGAAAGTGCGGCAAAAAATTGGATTTACTCGTTCATTTTAAAATAATCTATTACAGTTACAAACATTGTACGCACAATATTTAGACCAGCATCCATGTCTGTGGAAGCAAGAGCTTCTCCATAAATCGTATAATGTACAATGTGTGCAGATACACTGTTGATATTTTTGTTTCACAACTGCTTATACAATCTGTGGGGTATATTCCGAGAGAATTTTCACATCTATATTCGTCTCCTTTAGGTAATCTTTTAGGCTATTAAATAATTAAAGTAATATTGTTCTGATTTGGTAATTTACAGAGATAATACTACACAATATCGAACACGGCCAATTAAGTTGGCCCTATCAAGATAAATTGAAAATAATAATTCTCTTAGCTTCGCAGCTTTACATCTTCAGCCCTGTCATCAATTAAACGGGAAATATTATGACAGACACAGACTGCAATTTTGTTAAATATAAACATCTGCTTCAACGTAAGTAAACATTTGAAACCAGTGTTTGTGAGGTCAACGAATTTCTTCCAATTACGTAGTAGACTGAAAGATTACAAGTAAAATCAGAAACGATGTTCTATATCATTGAAGTGATAATATCTTCAGTAGTATAGAATTCATACTCTCACTACGTTTTCTTATCTCGTTAAACCAGTTCCAAAGGAAAACTGCATGCAATTTATTACTTGGTCATGAAGAGCTATCGAAATTCATTTTCTACAGTCTAGTACATTCTATTAGACTATATACGGCATGAATGTGGTACCAGCAAAGGAAAGTTCTACTACGAGTGACTACGGTTTTTTACGCGGCGTCTACCTTGACACTCCAGGTAAACACAGGAATAACATCTAATGGCCCATTAGCAAAAACTCTCCGACAAAAATGGTGGGATAGATAGAAAACGGTAGTTACTTACTATAGGTAGTAAAAAAATGGGATGGGAACGACAGTAAGGCGTAAAGGAGTAAACGCTTTCAAACATAGAATTATGTCAGTTATTGCCAATTTAAGAAGCTTGTTAACTACCTGATGGAGTTTTTACAGTATACCCACTAAGATTTGAATGTGCACAATATACTAACAGAAATGATTTGCTTCACCGGAAAATGATCATTGGTCAAGGCAATGACAAAATAAAGAAAAGTAGGAAAAAAGTAGACAGGCCAATTGTGAAATTGGAAGGAACAAATGACCTCAACGTTGCATGGAAAATTCCTTTCGAATAACGACTAATCTGCTAACCCGAATCCTTAATCACTATTATCAGTTAGTGGATGGTTGATGTAGGAAGGAACCTGGTGAAGGCAAAAAGGAGCGGAAGAAAGAAAGCAGGACGATGTCATGATTAACGGTTCTGTCACGTGGCCAGGGGTTCAAACGGGCTAATTGGCTGATGTTTCAGATCGACTATAGCCGTTAAAAACATTGCATCTTGACTATATTATGGGATTTGTGGGATTTATTATCTTTATGCTTAATTTAATAGGGAAAACTTATCAGTACGAATACGTATACGTAGCCAAAGTGCCTCCATTCCATGTATATTACAGTGTAATTTAATGATTGATTATTCTATTTGCAAATAGTTATTTAGCGCTAATGTATTTTACCAACTGTGTTTCCCATATTGGACTCTCTTCGTATATTAAGCTACAGCAGAGATACTTTACCTACATGTGTATACGTACTTGCATAGTTGTTTACATTCTCGTTGAATTGTTACTTAAAAAGCAAACGAGGTAGTTTTTATTTATTATATTATACATAACAGTATTAAACATTACTATTACAAACAAAACATATCATTATATTATACAACAAATCAGTTGGAATGTGACTATGAAAAACAATAAGTATTTGGCGAAAAATCACATTTGGCGAATCGACTAAATCAGCAAATTTACAGTTATCTACAATGAAATCTTAGGTATAACAAAATTGCTTGTATTACATAGTTTTACCTTGAATTGCAATTTAGTGTTAGAGATCACTTAATAGACAAAACGAGAAACTTACATAAAAGACTGAATTGCACGCCTGTAGTTCAAAAATATAGACTAGATAGAACGTCATATAAAGTTAACTTCTTTATATTTAACTGAAATATAAAATGTTAGACTAGATTTTAACTGTATATTGCCCAAATTTATCATCGCCAACAGATTACGAAACGATCAATAAATTTCATAATGGACAGTTATTTAAATACAGTAACTAGTGATTCATGTTATCTGACGATAAAGCTAACGATGTTAGCGTACTTCTTCTACTAGGATTAACTCCGAGATTTTCCCAATTTATCCAAGACAATCTTGCAGTTAAATCTGAAACATAAGCTTTAAAATGTATGCAGGTACTTCCAGATCAATACTTTACCACTGGTATTCCAATTTGCCCTGTCAGCTTTGATTTCTCCTCTTAAACACCTTTCCACGTAAGTAAGAGGGTCGCAATCTGCCGTTAGCACCTCTCGCAGCAAAGCAATATACGCAATGGCTAAACGTAGAGTGTCGATTTTGCTGAGCCGTTTTTCATAAGGGAACGTCGGAACATGCATCCGCAGTTCGTCGAATGCAGAGTTTATACTGCTGCACATTACAATATAATTAAAACATGAAGATGCTTTTATATTGCATAATACATCATTATTTAGCATATACTAAAATGTTAAGTAAAAGTTTGATAAGAATAGTTTTTAAAGTAAAAAATTAGAAAATTAAGTGAAGTGTAACTAGTGAATTACAAACAGTGTTGTTGACTAAACGGTCGCTGCTGTTCAGACACCAATCTAAACATATTTTATTAAGAAAATAACGTAAAATCTATACCCTACAAGGGTATTTACTCTGAATTGAATTCATCACTACGTTAGTTTAAAATATAGCTATGTAATAACAATGTTTCCAACATTTTATTATATAATAGACAGTATCGCAGATTCCATGCTAGAGAAACGAAAATTGTATGTGTTATTGTTAAGTACTAATGAGAACTGTTCTGAACAATCATCACATCGTATAGATTTGGTAAATATATCTAATAAGGTGACCATAAAGGAATAATTTAATAGTTATCAAAAACCTTGTAACAAACTCGAGGAATATACAGCATTTTCTACTAAAATCTTTGTAACTTATTTATTATTTACAATTTTCAGGGGACTTGGATATTGTTTGCAAGCACATTTAGTATTAATTATTGCAAATATAACGTTTTTAATAGAGAAATAAATATCTTGCATTTACGGGGAGTAATCTAAATGTTCAAAAAGGAATATATTTCATATTATTATGTTACTCAACTCCTATTAAAAAAGACGAAAGCTAATCCATCTAATTCGGATCACGTGATTTCAATTTTAACCAAAAAATCTCATCAACGAAGCTTGGCATGCAAGATCTGATTTCACAGTACTTCTTTCTCCATCTCTACGTCCACAATACTCCACTGAATGCGCTGTATCAAATCTCATGCCCCCAAGTGGCCACAGGTCGGAAACAGCACATCTCGGAAGGGCTACTGAACACCACATCCCGGGAGTACTACCGGACAGCAGATCTCTACAGCAGATACTCATCATAAATGCCAAGCTTCGCTGATGAATTTTTTTTATTAAAATTGAAATCAGGTGATCCGCAGCCAATGCTTGATCTGGTTTCATTGTTCTCTCGTTAGCAGGCTGATTCTAACAATAGACCATGAATGCCTATTATAGGATTTTTCTTGTGTTTGTTGTTTTGAAATATTATCTCGACGTTATTTAATAAATAAGACGTATAATAGAAGTATAAGTGTTTGTTTGCTAAATTTCGGAAATTAATATTTGATATGAATTCTAAGAATAATTTTAATTTAATAAAAATTTAAATAAAAATTTAATAAAAATTTTACTTATTTACATGCTACACAGCTACGTTTTAACTAAAATCATTTAAAAACAAAAAGAAAAAATAACTCAAAAACAAACAGTGTAACAAAAGTGTACCCGTTGGGTCCAATAGCAGACCTCAGCATCCTCTTTCGTTCCCGGATGTTAGCTGCATGCCTCTGAACACGATAAGGAGAACTATTGTAGTAATCTGCCGTCAGGGTACTACCAGAACAATGACTAGTATCTACAACAACAATGTATGAGCATTACTTAGGTGTCGCCTAATTCTACTTAAGTATCTACGTTTATATGATATAGTTATTATAGCTAACAGTTTGTAATAGACCAAGTAAGTGTCTGTTATTATAATTCCTTTGATGGTTAATCGAATGTCTAAATCATTTTACTTTATGATGTCGCTTAGTACGACTATTGCCGTAAACTATGTCCAGGTAATTAATAATTAGGTGCGTATAAATTGCTTAATACTTGCCAAGCCCTCACCATTCGCAGTAGGTATAGATCTGCTGACAGCAGAAACTCGTTTCATTATGGATGTTTCATTTAGTGTCAGTTTTTGGTTCGAACATCAAAAATTACTTGATGTTTTCCAAATGATCCACTAGTCAGAAGCGAGATTTGAAGTAAGCAGTAGGCTCAAACAGCAGATATTCATGTTTTGGATTTTATAAATGGGATAAATATTAGGATAAAATTTGGTCGTAAAACAGAAAGTTAAAGAATATTGGCATCGTGCGAAAAATCTTGTAAATTAATCAAATTCCACACTAACGTAAAATGCAATCGTTTGGTTATGACCTTAATTCAAAGCAATTTGGAGTAATAGTAGTTAATTCACAGCGTTGTCTTATACATAGAAAGAGTACTTCAAGAGAAAAACTTGGAGGCGCAATACCATTGCTCTGAATTAATTATTATTGGTTACAGTGGAGTATCATTCTCTACTAGGAAATATAATAGTAGCCGGTTAATAGCTTATAAGAGTGAGAACTTATCAGCAAAGAAAGGAATTATCTTAACTTTATATTGTATAGCAAACCTTGAACAATACCGACATTATGGAAGATCGTTATTAGAAGTACTATCTTACTTACTGTAAGATGGTTTGTTATATAGGTACGCATTTGTTTGAGAAAGTACCTATTGTGAAAGTAGATATTTCTGCTAATGTTTTACACAAAATATACATAAATTATAATGATACGAATGATTGAATAAAGACCATCCCTTCTTACTATTATTTCCAGTCAGCAAAGTAAGCTACATTTAGCGATTCAAAGTAATCTGAAAACTTGTTCATAAAATGTTTATTGAGATTTGTAAGAAAGACCCGTAACTTCTTTTATATTTATTGTATTACTGATTTTTGATCTCTAGCTATTTTTTGAGTACGTCTCCTTGTTCAAATATTTGTAATAGATAATAATCATTTACTTTTAGCAAATAGCAATTAACTTGCTAAAAATGTGGGGTGGAAGAAAATTTCACACAAGGAGATATTTAATTCCCCTTCTCCTCCACCGAGAACTTATTTTAGAGGTGGAGAAAATAAGACAAAGTACGCAGGTTAAACCTTTCTGGTTTATTTCAGTTTTGACAAAGTGAGACTTGATTTAAATTTTATACCGCGTTTTGTACATTGTTGAACTGACAAACTAGGTGGGGGTATAAGATATATTAATGTTAGCCTATTTAAAAAAATAAATAAATGACACTACCACAATGTTTAATTAACTGTCATTCCCCATTTTAGAGCTAATTTAGCACTAGAGAGGAATTTTAACATACAAAAGTAGAACATCTTACATATAAATTTACATTATAAACTGCAATTTTTACGAGATGTTTCTAAAATTGTAAATGTTGTTAATTATTCTAAGACACTACTGTCAGTTACCTGCATTGTGATGTAATGATGTTAGGTAGTGATGTTGTATAGCTGAATTTGAACTAGGCCGTCCAGCAAATGCACAACTAGGCAATTCGGATACTTCTTCTTCTGACAATTCACCCGCGCTGAATCCACCAAACTGCATGCTTAACACAATGAAAAATCATATTAGCATTTTAAGTGAAATCACCTCTTTAAATATCATAAGATGAACCATTTCTATGTACTAAGATGATATAAATTAAATAATGTACTGTTTATCAAATTTCACATACTTTATTGGTGGTGACGAAGATGAATCCGGTAACTGTGAGCGACTAGAACTCATAATTTTAAATAGCAGTATGTATGTGCATTGCAAAAGATATATTACAGAAAACATAAAGCACCACTCATTACACTACTAAAGCTGAGTTAAAGCAACTGAAGGAGATGAATCTGCTAGCGTCTGATTTATATGAGATCTATATACGCCAAATTTCAGATAAGGGTGTGGAAACACCTTACGCTATTCACCATAGAATGTACAAACAATATTACGCTTTGTGCAGCTGTAGCGTAAGGACGAATAGTTAAAACTACCGCAGCTATCGATTTAGGGTGAGAACACTTAACAGACCAATCACGGACAATTGCCAAGTGAATGTAAAGCTTTGTACTGCTATTGGCTGTAACGGTAGAGGGTGGAAATCTATTACGAGGACAATGGATTGCTGTTTTTGACATCTTAGTAGAAAATATTTAATGACATATCAAGTGCAGGCTACTTCAAAGCAAACGACTTATTTTAAACGTTTTGAGAGTTGCTTCTATTGCTTTGAAAATATCGGCTTGGAGATAATATGTGTAACAAGTATACATAAACCTTTCGTTTAATAGTATTAACAAAGAACTTGCGTAATAATATATTATGTTCATTATTTATCACACATAATAGATATTAGAAGTCATTGTGTCATTTGTAAAAATAAAGTTCTTAAATAATGTTAAGAATTCGCAAATTCAAATTCGCTCAATACAAGAACTTCATCTAGCGAAACAGGTTAATCCAAAAGCAGTATATATCTATCAGCTGATAGATAGCTATACATAGCTATGTATTAATAGATAAAATGGTTCACAATATGTACACTGGGTTGATTTAAAACCGACTCACCCGACAAGCGACATGGACCTAACGGCGCACACAAAAACTTTTTACGTTAAACTGGATGTGTGTAGTAATAATGCGATTAGCTTATGAACTAGTACGCACACATTTAAAATAGCTATAGAAATATATTCTTTTTCTGATACTTTTAATATCTGTATTATTACATAGTATGTATAGCGTTTGCCAACACCCATTAATAACACATAAACACAAATAAAATAAATTATTGTATTTCTTCTGACTAAAGCTGATTTTAATAATAGGATACAAATTAATTTTAGAACCATAAGAAAAATTATTTATCAAAGCAGTTATTAGACAGGAATCTATGTTCACCTTAAGTTTGTTTCGTTAAAAAGCCTGATTTTATTCTAGTAATAATTAACACACAGTAAACAAATAATAATTTATTTTAAATAATAAAGAAGGTAAACAAAAAAACAGTCAAACTAAAAACAAGTTAATACAATTTAATTGTGTAGTTTCATATGAAACTCAAACAATACGATAATCCTTACTCATACATTTTTTTAATGGCATATACTTCGAAATATAGAGAAATTGTATGCGCTTGTGATGCATCTTGCAGTTTTCTGATTAAAATATTAAGTAAACAGATTTGCCTTCTGCATTTCTTGTTTTTAATGCCACGGTTACTTATTCGGAAATTATAACAAAGGTAAATATATCTAAACGTATATTTGAAACGTTTATTTCTTTAATGATATATGGAAATCGTAATCATATTAGTACCTGTATTAAATCCCTTATTTCTTGCATTTTTATATAAGTAGGTACATACATACATATGTATGTAATTTGTAAGTTTCATATAACATATTTCAGTCTACAACAGCAACATACTGCATAAAAAAGAACGACACAGCGCTGAGATTTTTTAAGAAATAAATATACAATTTGTGTTCCTGCTAGTAGTAACTATTGAACAGGTATACTCAGTCCAGTTTTCAATATTGGGTCTAGTTTTATAAATATTTAGCAAATTCACTTATTATAATTATTGATAGCATGCCGTCATAGCAAAAGCTTTACTGTAGTTTTTTATATAAGTACATATATATGTTGGTGCAACCGCTTTCTTTCCGTGTCGGTGGTCCTCAAGTGATATAAGAACGAAAAAAAAATATTTTCGCATACACTCCAGCCTCAATTTTATAATCAGTTAGCAACAACTTGTAGACTTTTGTTTAAAATCCTTAAAAGCGCTGAAACATATTTTGAAATTATACTGCCGTTAAAATCGGCGATGTATCATGAGTTTTCTAATATCACCAATAACCAATTAATTTTTCAGATTTTTTACCACAATTTTCGCGATGGCTTTCCATTCTCATTCTGTAGTAGAACAACCTTCGGGAGTAGGAGTTTGTTCCGGATGATTATAAAAAAGAATGTCGGCGCCGACGTCTTATCTTATTTATTACTATTTTGCCAACAATTACAACGGTCTTTCAGTATAAAATGAATTTTCTATCTGCCAATTCGACAGGAAAATGCTATAAAACCCAAGAAAATTTGACTGAATATTGACATCCTGCTTTCATGTCACGAAAAGTTAAAAATCGTTTTCACGTGCTCGTGATAATGCGAAGTGAACTGTTGTTATTACACTGAAACAATATTTTATAATTGCTGTGCTTGAGTGAGAACAATTACAGTAGTAGGTAGGTACTCCGATAATTAAGTAACTACTCCCGTACGTCAATTGATTTGTTAAATATACAGTATCATTAATGATGTCTATTAAGATACAAATTTTTCAAGATAGAATTTACATCCAATATAAATGCAACATCCCTACATTAGGTCAATATTAATAATAATATATTATTATTATATTAATTAATAATATATATTGGTCATGGCTAGAAGGCAAGAAGATCGTCAGTTTCGATAGAAATTTCAGAGATGCGTTTGCGTATCACTCAAACTCATCTCTGAAATTTCTATCGCATCTGAGGATCTTCTTGTTAGTTTGGATGATACTTCACTTTTCTCGAAGGTGCTTATCACCGATTCCGTCGCTATAATCGATCGATACCTTCGCGCTAACTCGCATCATCACCCAGCACAAAAACAATCAGTTATCAACTCCCTTGTTCATCGAGTATTTTCAATTGCCCAACCTAATACAAAAAACAGCCACTGTCATCCACAACTCATTAAAAAGACACTGGAAACTAACACTCATCAAATTACCACCGTTCTAACAAAGTCTCTCAAATTTTTTCCTCCGCCAAGGACTCCCGTCATGCTCCCCCCCTGTAAAGGCATCTGTAAACTTCCACTGCGATTGCGGTTTAGTATACATACATTGTATATATACCGACTCTCAATTCAAATCAGGAAAAGAGCATCAACGATACGTTAAGACGCGGTCTTCAGCGTTTCCTCGATACGGTTCACAAAATTTGCTTTGATCAGACATCTGTCGTAAGTATGTAAGTCGCTACACTATTTTCTTCGAAAGATAAGGGAATAGATCGAGAGTAAAAGACATATCTCAGAATCTCAATCGCTACGATGGTTACCAACTCTCTACCATTTGGAGGGCGGTCCTTTCCGCTTCAACGGCCAGTGTTCACAGAGCCGTATCGCTGTACAGTCGTATATACATACATATACCACTGCAAAACAACCTCTCCCTGTCAGAAGCCTTTCGTCTCTAGCGTGGTTGACACGTAGAGTTACCGTGATCTACTGACGTCCCTCATCTACCGGAAGATTTTCGCTTCTAATGTGGCCTACACGTCGAGTTGCCGTAATCTTCGGGTACCCCCTGGCAGATCCTCAAATCTTGTGTACTTTGCGCCAATTCTAGAGAAGTTCTTTGTTTGAACAAAACCTTATCCATTTATACTATGGTATAGGAGTGTAAGGCGCGATTAATTTGAACTTAACTTCGTTTATGATTAAAAATTTCCCTACTTTATTTGAACAAAGTTGTTATCCATTATCGGTAACTAGAATTTCTGGTGTACAAGACATACCGAAAATTTCTCTGCAGTCTTCTATTGTAATTCCCGCCGTAATGTTTCATTGATTTTTAATTAATCTCTTTATAAATGAAATCGCAAATTTCATGTGAATATGTCGAAAAGGTCTCAGTACTGGTTCCTAAATGAGAGTTTCTGCTTTTGATGCGTTATTTGGATCCAGGTTACAATTTGGACAATTCTCAATTGTGATTATGCTAATGATAATGATAAAAATACAACCCCCTATATCATTTTCAAGTTCAGCTTATACTGCAATGAATCATACAAATAAAACAATAAGTTACCACTTATTTAAAAAAAATTCTGCTGGTAATGTTTCCAATTTCATTTTCAGATGTATATTTTGCGCATCTTGTATTAATAATTCTAACTATTTTATACAAGTAGCATTTCTACTTGGGAGAACTTTTATTATTATTTATTAAGAACTTGATAATTAGTTGTGATATATCTCTGTACGCCGCCATTTTGAAAATATGTTGAATGTCCTCCATTGGCTTTAGTTTAATGCCAAATTTTCAGATCACTCTTGGCTAAAGGTATTCCATAACCGATAGGTTCAGTTTCCAGAGAACCACTCTATATAATCTACGGATTCTATTAAGTAAAAAAAAATGAGTACTAAGTATATATAGGTACTAATGGACCGCAAAGTCGTGTTATCGACGTACTTATGCCTTCGGATAAGAAGTTTATTTATATCGTGAGTTTTTTTATCGCTGAACATATATCGTTAACATTGCCCTACGTCCAGTTTTAAAATGGTCAAGTCAAAGCATTATACACAATTACACAAAGTAAGTCAATACACTCTCTGATGAAACAAATGCTAAGCAAATTTATTCCAAGTTGTCAAGTTTGACAATATTAATAAAGAAATTAAGTTTAATATGTATTAGTTTTTGTTTATTTTTATTTCAAATGTGTACACATGGTGTACTCCACAGAAGAAAAAATAACAATTCTAGGTTGGTATAACAGTAATAATACTGTGCGCTGTATTTGTGATCTATAAGTGGAATTAGCAATACTATGTTACGCTGAAGAGAATCATATGATCTCGCTGAGACACATAGCACGACAGTTTAATGTTTCCAAGTCTTCGGTATTGAAGACATTAAAAAATTCAAATACAAACCTTACAAATTTGACAATCGCCAGCATCTATTTAAGGATGACCGAATAAAAAGAACTGAATTTTGCGAAACTATGTTTAATCTATTAAATGAAATTAGACATTTTCAAAAAAATAGTTTTTACAGATAAAGCGTCGTACTCTTTGAATGGCACCGTAAATGCCCAAAACTATTGGTTTGTTCCTACTTCTGGAATTGCAATCTTTGTGATCCTATTTCTTTCGTATTCCAACAAACCAACTAACACATGTATAATCTATCCGAAAACCGGTTAATAATAATAAGTTATAACCTGTATTATAACCAATTATAACCTAAAAATATTATTGGATGTGTCATTTGATTGTAGTTGGTTCAAAAACGATTTCTTTGGCACTACTGTCATTCACAACGAGACTATTTTTCTGTTCGATTTTCAAGGAAATTAGACGTATGAATTTTTTATTGTGTTTAATTAAACTATTTTAATGACGAAGTGATAATAAAGTTAATTTATTCATTTAAAATGTTGATGTACTTGACTGTTTATTTTTCAAAGGGTGCATTGACTTGCATTTTAAGTGTCTCCAATGCATGACTGGTTCATTTTAAAATTGAAGATAGGGCAATGTTAACATTACATATGTAAGTAAAACAGTCTGGTCTAGGAACATATAGGTATAATCTCTACTCACCAAATAATTGCCTACTCGTATAAATGTTATTATAAAAGATATTATACGTTCTTTGAAAAATCATTTTTGTTGCAGCACAAAAGTACATTAACATATCGGTGAAAGTATAACTTCTTTTTCTCATGCCTGTGGTTAATAGATTTACGCAAATAAAGGTGGCTTTGGCAGCTATTAACAAATCACCGACTCTATTGTAAGCATGTAAGAGTTCAAGGAGCGTGAAATTTTCATACCATCGGCTGTTGACACTTCCCTACAATCATTCACAATCTCCGCCCTAATAGAGGGTGAAGCTGGCGTTATGCGCACACCCCCAACTAACGATTTCTATACTGAGTATTTCAGTGTGGAAACATTTGCAGTAGTCGGAAAAAATCTTTAGTTTCTTGAGTGTAATATACAAAAAATGGTATAAAAGACTAGAGCATAGAAACTAGATTGCAAAAGTCGCAATTCAATTTACAGGTTTGTTCCTCTTCTGTTTCAGTTTCTTTTTTCTACGGAGAAGATAAGAGCAACTAGGGAAACCATATTTCCAAATTAAATCGACTGTACTCATCTCTAGCGATTTTAGAACACAACAATTACGCTATAATCTTCCTAATGTTCTCTATCTGTCAAACAGAATCACTTTACATGTACTTTCTTTTACGCGATTCCAGGAGGCACAAGTTTGCTTGCTACAAAGATTTCTCACTCTTCACCCTACTACAGAAGTATTATCAAACATTAATTATATAACATCATATATATGTATATATATATACAACAATTATATTAGTTTGTTTCAGGAGTAAATATTTCTTATGCATTTAATGTTAACACCCTGTAGACACACCAGGAAAGAGTAGTCTATGCCAAACGGAAAAATAAGTACCCCTAATTGGTAAGCCACACTCCCTTAAGCACCGGCAATATGTTTAGCGGCATTGTGTTTGTCGGTTATCAAAAAATATTATAGCCCTAGTTTAAAGTGGGGTCCGTATCCTGGGAATTCTCTATCCTCTCTTACCAGTGTTTGTTTACTGACATGCTTAAGTGTGACCAATTGGTTATGCAATGGTTTCACGGTGACATCATTATTAATTGTATGATTCCGCACAAAAATTTCAATAGAAAAATGATTTATTTAGTGTATGTACTATTAATAGCCTTAAGTACCATGGAGTAGTTAGTACAATAAGTTTACTACCTTACCTTAACACACTTTTTTTACATTAGTCATTTTACATATAAATGAAACATTGAAAGCGTAATAGTATTGATGTGACAAAAACAGAATATAGGTAAACAGAAATATGCACTTTCATTCACATGTTTTGATCTTGTCAAGTTTGGTAACTGTGTAAATCGTATTTCATAACCTACAAATAAGTATATAATCGAATTTTACCTAATTTTAATGATAGACTTGCTTCAAGAAGCACTAGTCATAGTTTTCGACTCGTTACTGGATCTAATCATTTGTAAACAAGTAATTATTGTTGACGTGGTTTATTTCTAATTTATTTAATACGTTAAAGTATATAATAGCATTTTCCTTTGAGAGAACTAGTTCTGCACTAGCACTGCCCTAGTGCCGCGTCATTTGACGTAATCACTGAAAACGCACTCGGTCGGGGCTCATATGAATAACATGTAATAACTTCACATTGCACTAGAACTGGACTCGTACAGTTTAGCACTCAAGGTCAAATATAGTGACGTAGACGCATCGTCACTCCTACGTAAAACTGCACTGCATCTTCCAATGGAAAACGTACAATTTTTGCTCGGTGCTAGTGCTTATTAGAACTATAAGTAGGAAAGCAAGCAAATTACGTTGTGACGTGTGCAAGTGTTCCTATCATGCACGACTACAATTTCCTGCTAAATATCGTTCAATTGTTTATTGCTTGTTGGTTCAGTTGGTCCTAATGTGTTTTGTAAAAAGTCATATCTCTCTTCTAGAATGAATTGCTGAAATAGAGCCCTTTACTATAACCTGTTGTCAACGTGTTATATAATAGTAGTACCTAATTTTGCAACATGCTTCAAAGAGATTGATACATAAAAAATTAAAATACAATCATTACACGTTAACGTAGGAAGGAGCGTTTTCCTATTTTTGTCTAATGTTGAATTTGAATAATTGTTTGAAACTAAGAGTTACTTCTTTAAAAATATATATATGTTTTCAAAATTCTCCCAATTTCATGTAGTATGTAAAGGCCACTTTACACCATGCTACTGCATACACTACATACTATTTCTATACTAGATTCTATTCTAGGATTTTCTAAATACTTTTTTAGGTGGGAATACAACAAATCAATACGTGATGGCGCTACTAAACAGCTTTTATGTTCTACCAACTTGATCAACATAACCTACCTTCGTTTCCAATAATATACTGAACTTGTATTTATTTTCCGATGTTGGCCAATCAGCCAAAAGTACTTCTGTGCATGTTCTACATAGTATCAATTTAGAAACAAAAATAGGACAGGATCTAGTTTTTAAAATACTATAGCATCTAGTATAGTTTGGTCTAAAGTGCCCTTTACATGATATTTTTTCTGACTATTTTTCCTAGTTTCTAGAAAATAGTATAGAAAAAGTATGAATCTAGCATGGTGTAAAGTGGCTTTAATAATGCTCACAATATTCATATTGTTAAGGAGACGAAAAAATAAATTTATTAATTTTTTAACAAGAAGTCTTCCTTTAAATAAGATCTGCTTGCAACCACCGTGTCCCGTATTTGGAGTGTTTGTAGAATTTGTCGATCACGCAGCCGGACATCCGCATAATCCCTTTTTAAGTACACCACAAAAAAATAATAGGCGTAGAGTCACACGACCTAGCAAGAAATTCAGTTAGCCCAAATCTTCCAATCAATCTTTCATTGCATTGATTTGTCAACCACTACCGTATTAAAAACGTCGAAAGTGCAAGGCAATCATTTTGTTGCCAATAAATATTACGCCTTCTTTCTAGCTGTAAATTATTTAGAAATGGTAATAGATACGTTTCCAATAGACGTGCAAAAATATTCTGATCCAGTTCAAACAATTCTATTGTAAATAATACCGCACCAAACATAATAGCGACTACTTTGTGATGAAATACACTGTAAAAATTAATTAAAATGTGACGTAACTCTCATCAATTTATTAACAAAAATCCAACCCCTGTATCTTCATTTTCAAATATCGGAGATTTGGTTTAAACGGTCGAAATTTGGTTTCTGTAGAAATTCTTTGAAAATTAGTTTATTTCGTATTATCTCTTCGGGATTGTGTCCATACTCTAATTGTGTCCAAATTGTTCTGACTGTGTCTATCATTAAATCTACTGCCTAAACTAGTATATCTGTATCATCTTCACTGTATTTTTTTCTTGGGTTAATGCAGTGTTTGGGAATTTTCATGAAATATGTCTATAGCATATTGGTAAGATATGTATCCCATGCCATAATATTTAATCAAATGCGTTTTCTTCAATGGTTACCATTCTGTAAAACCAACGGAAAATAGCTGAACTGCACTAATTGAAGTTTTCGGGTTGTATTTAAACAAAACAATGTAATAAAGACCACTTCTTAATTCATTAACATTCTTATATTTAACATAGGATTTTGTGATAGTAAACGTATTGCGCAACAAGCACACTTTCTATAAAAAATGACTCTTTGTTGTAAAATGAACAATTTTTTTCCTTGAACTACCTCAGCATTGTTATAAATATTCAAGTGTTCAATCATCCAGTAATAATCGATTAATAATCAAATCTAGAACCTTTTCACTACTTTATTGGGAGGCTCAATGTATACTGTGTATACATGATTTGTATATATTTGTATCTACATACTCTTTTACCTAATAGAAAAATTTACGTATCTTACTAGATCAACTTTTTAAAATTTCCAAGTATTTTGTAACAGTTCGCAAATTACCACCATGACAAATTAATCGTTGTTGCATAAGGTTCAAACCGTACATTATCTGTCGGTGACAAAGTGTTCTTTCCTTGTGATTTGTTGTCACGTGGCGGGCACGTTTCCGTCCGCACGCGTCGTACTAGAGACACCCCACTTACATGTGTCAAACATGGTTTGCGACCACCAGCAACCCCAACCTTCTGATTCTGCCAGTAGAACGAACGAGTGGTTCTAACATCTATCGTCAACGCTCAATTGTTTGGAAAGATAAGCCAAAACGGATTTGTCTGCGGTAAGCTTCACAGATCTATTTGTATGTTTTGTATGCCCGAAGCTTTTGAATTATTTATTTGTTGGTTTGTTTAAGTACAGTAAACGTACGCAAACGCATTCGCACAACGTTGTGTGGGATCTTAATTTAATTTTCGATTTTGTCAAATCCGGATTTATTGTCTGCGTCTGCACTCTACAGCATTTTAAACGTACGCCCTTAAGCCGACTTATGTTAATAATTTTCATTTCACTTTTATTCCAGAAACAATACAAATTCTAAAATATAAAATTCCTACGGTCGACTGCAACTGTATAATACAGTAAATTTACTAGACCTTTTACATCTGCCAATGTCTCTTGACTTATCGATCAACTGTTCAAAATCTTTAATACCTTTCCTATATCATATTCAGCCGTTCGTAAAGAATAAGCATATAAAGTGCAAAATGTGCAAATTGCTTGTAAGTACAAATGAGTTAACAAATCTTCCATAAACGTGAAGAAATTACGATTCGCTATTATAGTATATTTTTATCTTTACTAGTCCGTTTAGTCTGAGGATCTCACACTAAATTACACAATCAAAATAATGAATTATAAATTCGCTTGTAGCTGTGATAACAATTGACGAATAAAATATTTCTCGGATCTCTTGGTACAGAAGTAAAACACTAAC
>SMLS01065722.1:0-27228 GCA_004785975.1 Popillia japonica | reverse complement strand
AAAAAACTGGATCTTGGAAGTTGCAATTTTTCTAAATCCTCCTCATCGAGTTGTGAATATGGATAGGGAAGGATGCTACCTGTACACGAAACTGCAGAAAAGGACGTATTTTGATCAGTACAAAATCAGCTGCTATGTGGTTTAGAACATGCCCCAACATATAGCCAAGCAAAATGGCGGGAAAGAGCTCCATATACGAGAATAGTAAATTTTTAAGATTTTTGGAAAGGTTCGTAATAATTAATAAAATAAGTTTATGTTAGCAACTGTCAAACTGTTACCAAGGTAAGACCATATTTTTAATTATAGAAACATGTTCAGATTAGTGCAATCAATAGTACGTATTATTATAAAAATATAGCAATTACTTTAAAGTAAAAGGTAGAAGTAAAAAGTAGAAGTAAAAGGTTTTGCTATAATTTGTATTCATAATCTCTACCTTTTCCTTGTAAGGAAATGCTTCGGACAAATAAAGCAAAAGGTACAGAGATTAGCGATTCGACAAACCAGTTGAAACTTGCAGTGTGCAATTCAACGCACGTGCGTTTTGCGGCAGCGGTGTATTTTATGGTTCCATACTGATAAAATACTGGTTCAATACTGGTACATTTCACTCTGTATCGATACTTCAGGATGGGAAATCGCCGTTTCAATTGCCCAAAAGTATGCTCAATTACAACTCGTTCTGATGTAAGCAACCTGTTGTAAGCTCTCTGATATTCCTGTTGGGGTTAGAGTAGGTAGTCATGATACACATTATACCATACCCACTGTCCGCTAATAGGATAGTAATCCTTGTCCTCTTCAACCCGCTAAAGCACTTCATGAAATATTCTGGAGACTGTGGGCTGCATACATCCCAATTCTTCAGCAATTCTGCTCTGGAATCCAGGGTTCGCACAATAACGCTGAAATACTTTCATTTTCTGTACAGGTGACAAGGCTGCTCCAGGAGTTTCAAGATCCGCTCCAATAAACTGGTCCGCCAACAACACCACATTTTCTTCCTCAAATCTAAATATAATTTTTAAATCTGATTCACGTGGTGTACATCTAGATTTGTAGTATTTTCTTGTACCTAAATGCACCATACCAGCCATAACAAACACAGCACTGGGACACCACACAACCTAAGATCACTTATACAAGCCCTTCCAGATAGATTTTAAAACATCAAAACCCTTCTATGTATATACAAACAGTACGATGTGTGTATCAAACACTGAAAGAAACGGAAAAAGTTGTTGTGAACCTAGATTCCTTTTTCTTGAAGTAAATCCTTCAGTTTTTGAGCAAATGCTTCTTTTTTTAAATATGAAAATGTAAAACCTTTTACTTTACAGCAATCTCTCGAAGCAAAACCTTTTCCTTGGCTTTTTTTATATATTGTTACGGTTACTCGTTTTCTAACCAATCAAAAATATTCTAGACAACAGCTTGTTCCTACCTGTAATTTACTCTTTACTCTCAGGGTCCTGGAGGATTCTTGATTGTGTTCAAATTTACATTAAAGTGAAATAAATAAACTTTGTTAAGGAATCAATTTATTAAACCCAATCTTAGTTTCCTTATTAAATTAAATCAAAATATTGAACATGAAATCTTTGATAGAAAGAAGGATTCTTTAATTTTTATTCGGCTATTCCGAGATAGATGTCGCTAGTTCGGACTAGACTTGTACCTAGGCTGTTGGTGAAATGATCGAATTGATATCAATTATCGATAATTAAATTAATCTAAATTTTTTTTTTATAACAATAAAACCCAGATGTAAGTGGCATAAATCAACTCACACAAATAGTACACGTAAGAAAAAACTTCAAATAATTTACTTTATACAACAACAATTTTCTTAGACCGTGCTCTACATTTCTCCGGTAACTGACCTTAATTTTTGAAATTCGGAAACTGGTAGGACTGGATGCTCGGGATGTGGCAGGTAACCGGGTTCGATCTGGACTCGAGACAGGTGTGGCCAGGATATCGGCATGGTTTCTTCGGTGATGTGGGTTTATATTAAAGTAACTAATTTCATGTAATTTTCTTGTAGGTTATGTCGATGTCAACTTGAATCAATTATATGGTTATGTTTTAACAAAATCAGAGGAGAAATTTAACGTGTTCACGCTCTGAAGCTTCTGACTCGACTAGTTTTGTTTTTCTCAGCGTTTTTCTATCCAAATCCGAAATTCAAGTACTCCATTGGTGGAAATTTTGATGTTCCAGCTCAAACAATTGACAATCGGAGATATTTTGGAAATACATCAAATTAAATTATGAATCCCTTTTTAGAATAGCGAAATGGATATGAAACTCGTTTTCCTCGCCTGCCAATTAGTGGAAATCCTAAGTTTTGTAAATTAAAAATGTTTCCTTTAGTTTCGTCATGTCTAACGATGCCACTGTAATTTTGAAGAATAGACGGAGGTTTTCTTGAAATTAATTTATAGATTATTTTCCTGGTTGTATCCTGATTCTATCCAGGTATAATACTTCTACTGGGCAATGTTATTTTAGTTTGTGAAGAAAAAAATATGGAAATTGATTTACGCTCTATGTCAAATGTCACCCTATCGAATCATTCTTTCTTTTACAGGTAAATAATACAGTAAGGAATGGACTACTTAAACTAAACTACATTTATTTTATTTGTTGATTTACATCAATTACTTTATTCTCGACAAAATTCTTTAAAAAGAATAAGCAAGTTTTCTCCGCAACTAGGACCTCTGCCTCGGATTGGTGAATTATTTCAAAATTTGGAATTTCAAAGATTTGACAACGTTATTAACAAAGTGAGGTGACCTTTTTTTTATTTATTATACCTTAATGTTTAAAATGAATCATGACAGTATATTCCTTGAAGAAAATGCTTTAGTTTTTGAAAGCAAAAGGCAAGACTTCTTTTTATAAATGTGTACTATTGTCATGCTTGTGCAGTATCATCGTTTTGAAAGATACACTCTTTTAATTATTATACATCGACAACGCTACTGAATATTATATACACATTAAAGAGTTTAAAAATAACAATTCATGTATGTATTATATTGCGTAATGTTATGAACCTAATTATATTCTGCACATCATAATTGAGAGTTTGTTTGGTTTCCTGACTACCACGTCAGGCTTTCCATATTTGTTACCCCCCAATATCATGTTAAGCGATATTTGTCTTAACCACACAAATTAACGCTACAGGATTTAACCGCAATGCTACAGGTTTCATTTACCAAACACTGCGTATGGTGTAAACAAATCAATGCAAATGATAAAATAACGTTTATCAGCCTAAAAATCAGACGAATATTTGCAGGTTGGTTATTTGACAGATTCATAAAATGCGCATGCGTGATTATATTCGTATCAGTTGAAACTGCAGTTGCGAGATAATGTTTTTATCGTATAGTTTCTAGGTTATGTAGTCTTCACAATTCTAAATTCCTGGGTTCCAAAGCTTTTTATTCATTTCAAGTGCATTTTGGCACAATCCGGAAAATGAATTTGTATTGAAATTGAATTTGTATCTATTGGTGTTCCCAGGTAATCTTGTCTACCCGGTTTACAACAAATTTAGAGGCAGTCGGAGATCAGCAGACAGTTGTTTAAACATCTGAATTCTTTCAATCGATCTTGTTAAATTAAATGGTTCCACCACGCAGACGCAAGACGAGATGAACGGAATCGCATTAAATTAGGGATAAATAAATGAATTAAGTCTCACGCGATAAAAAAAATCGAGATACACACATACCGATTCATCAATTCATTCCGTAAAAATACAACCGGCCTAATAAATCATTCACAAAAACACCCCATATTTTCATTCCACCGTTCGGTCATAAACTCCAGTTAAAGGACAGGTAAATTTCCGTAACCGTATAACACCACCTCTGGCAACCATCTCATACATCAAGCCGGCGTTGATTGCATGGATCTAATGTTTTAACTTTTCGGGGTTATCTCGCTCCATAAACAAAATACGCTCCATTGAGAAGGTAAATTATTCATATTTTAACCGGGCGAGGGCGCTGTTCAGCTCACGAGAGTTACGTCACGCGTATTACGTAAGGTACAAACGCTGCTAGGTCCCGTGCATAACGTAATAGATGTTATTAATCTTGGACAGTGAGGCTCGTTTTCCCGGAGAATTGCATCGTCCTACCTAAAATGAGGTCAAGCAGTTGCAGGATTAGTATGTATACTGTGCACAATTTTATGACGATATTTCAAGGAGTATTAGTTCGGAGAGCGCCGCTCTTAAGTGGGTGTCTGTTGCAGCGGAATGTTAGTGCTTGCGAGATAAGAGCGCTCTTAACTTAATTTACGTTGGGTAATTTATTAATTTGCTATTAAACGTGGGATATCTCAGGATTTTATGATGGTTTATTGATATACAAATCAGAATATGGCACAGTGGATAGGATCATCTTCAGGAACCTCTTAGAAAACAAACTTTAAGCTTGCTTGACAAGTGGTGCTAATATTTTGTAGTGGTGGTGGTTATTATTAATCTATCAAACGAGAGAGGGCTATAGTGTCCACTTTAGATGTGAAATTAACTGGGAAGCGTTTCAAGATTTACATCAATAGATGTCACTATCAAATGTACACTAACCTTAGATCATATATATTACATGGATACCGCTATAGCATTTAAGAACTCGGACGTTGTTGTTTTGACATGTACAACGTGCTTTTTTGAACCTATTTCTTTCTTCAGTATAAGTATCACCAATAGTACTATCCTCGTTGTACCCTCTAAAATCGCGCAAGCGTATCAATAGTCAACCGTACGCGATTTATTTGTTCGTTTCCGAAGTTTCCACTCCATTTGCTTTTATGGCTATGTTCAGTTATGTTTATTGTTTAATCGTTTGATTGACTATTGATTGTTTTTTAAAATTATGTACGCATCAGAATGCATTACGAGGCAAAGAAATGTAAAAATGAGGAAAACCCTAAAAGAATAAGAAAATTATTTACCAAATTAATATCGTTTCATAATAAATATATTTTTTATAGAATGTTTATATATGTATAATTCTGCATATATGCCATTTATTTTTAATATAAAATATATAAAACATTCATCCCAGTTTAGATTTATTTAAATGAACAAAAAAAACCCTTCTAACGTCTCCTGTTAGCATAAATTCGGAATTTGCGCCAGCGTGATTTCGAATTTCGCTCTTATATCGATCGCACTTACGACTTGAAGTTTGCACGTTTTGTTTCTCGGGGTAGAAAGTGTGTACGATAGATAGGTATACCCTAAAGTAAGTGTGAAATGGAAGAATAAAATATGTCTGTGATATGTTAAAACATACTTTGAGCATCATATCGCTATCCATGTAATATATATGATCTAAGACACTAACTCAGCTATTCCCTCTCTAGGTCTTCAATTTCTCCAAGGCAGGACTAGTGGTCCTTTAGCCTTCCAAACTCAAACGAGAGCACTCCCTGTAACTGCAGACAATTGTAGAAAAAAAATGCATCGCCACGACGGAGCGGCCGTCTCCTTCAGGAGACTAGACGTCGAGGTCCAGAATTCTTCTTGTTAAAACCCTGGGAGGAGGCCTGTCAGGGTCTAGCTCCCCCAAGTGCTGGATCAGTCGGTTCTCCGACCTTGATACCCTTTGAAGGGGCCATCGCATAGTCGCTGAGGACTGGAAATTCAATATCGCGGTGAATTTGTGCGTTACTCATCAACCAGGGTGCTACAACTGTCATACGTAGCACCCTTTTCTGTAAAACATTGAGCCTCTTTACTTGCGATACACTGGCCAGATCAGCGCGCCATACGTTAGAATAGGTTGGAGAAATACCTTGTATATCATGAGTTTGATCTTCAGACTGATGGAACTTTTCCAGCACAACAGAGGAGCCAAAGCCACTCGAGCTCGCAGAAACCTCACTCGCAGAATGATGAGAAAAATGATGCCTGAACGTCAGCTTCGTATCAAGCACCATTCCCAGATATTGGACCTACGATCCCCAGGGCAACCGCTGATGTCCAACAACGATGTTGGAGGGAGTGGGGTTTCGCTTTTTTGAAAATCTGATGACGACGCATTTATCGGCATTTATAGATAAACGTCACCTCAAGGCCAGCTATTCCACTGGTCTTTGCACACGCTACAAGCTAAAACTGTACGTGTCCGTCTAGTAAAATTCGTGCTATTGAACGTAGGACTAACGACACATGCGCGTTACTGCATTTGATCTTGAGTGCTGAAGTCTGGAACTGCAAAAATTCATGGGGCTACTTGTAGTGATGTATTACGTTATTGTACGTTATTCAGACAAGTTTATCATAAATTTGTTGATTAATGATTAAGACTAGGGCACTGTATGTCTTCAATTGAATGCCATCTTGCCATTATGGTGCCACTAAGAGAAGCGCAATCTCTGTTGTTTTCTATTGTAATAATTAACTACTCTCATTATTATTACTACTATCTCCTTACTCTTATTATTATTATTATATTAAAATTAAAAAACTATTAAATTTAATTAAATTAATTAATAATTAATTAATTAAAAAAAATAACTCCATTCAACGGCGTGCACGGGGAAAAATCAAAAGACCCAGATTATAATGTGAAAAATTTAATTCCTCAAAATTTATTGTAAAAACACATCACAAACATACACAATACATAATTACATTCATTTCGGCACAACAACCCTAAAATTCAAGCTGGAATTACAAAAATCATCTTAAAAAATATCAAGTAGAGCATTCGGGAATTTAACGAGTGGTAGCCCTTAGTGAAATAGAAAACAAAAGGGAGGGGTGAGTTGTTTAGAAGTTTTAAAAAGTTGACAGAAGTAAACAAGTCACAACAAAACTTGTATAAAAGTTGAAAGTGCCCAGTTAGAATCTCATCCATCCAAATTATAAAGTGTACAGAAAAGGAGAACCGGCGGGAAGAAATAGAGGATTTGAAAATACAACGAGACAATAAACGGAACAGCCAGGAAACAAACGGACAGCAGAGGATCACACACACACACACACTCACCATAAAATTAAATTGTGATATTAATAAGGTAAGGGAAGGGAGGGCAGTTTTTAGTTAATTATTGTAAAAAAAAATTCACGTTATAATCTGGTTATTCTTTAAAACAACTGAGTTTTTTATTTGCGTCATTCGTGACACAACAGTACATACATATTTCCGTACGTAAATGGAAACTGCAATTCTCCGATGCGACATGACGTTCGTTTCCAGGGAAATCGACTATCTTGGAGTCGTCATATTGGGCAGAACGCTCACCTGTAAGCGACATCTGGAAAACAGTGCAGCCAAATTTAGGACAAGGAATAATATCCTTCATAAGCTGTCTGGCACTGTTTGGAGGTCAACAGCTGACACTCTGCATATGTATATACTTAGGTCAGCATTTGGATTGGTTTACTCAACATCAGAATAGTACGCTCCGGTCTGGATGAATAGTGCTCACACAAAGAAAATCGACCACTAGATCTACTTCAACACATTGGCCGCCTATTCTGTACGACATTCTACCTGTGAATCTGTTTCGGAAGAATGGTCTCCTAGCCTATACATCCAGACAACCTAGTAGACTCCTGGAAGGAACTATCGCGAGAGACATGTCCTGAGCACTGTCAAGTCCTCCTCACATCACCAAGAGCCTAGGTGCGAACTGCCCCGTAAAACATGGTCATCCCTTAACAGAACAGGCACAAACCATGAAGAGGCTATCTTCATTTCTGCCTCTAAGGTCGTGTCTGGTGTGGTATGATATTAGGACCACCCGCAAGAAAAAACTCCTTCATATTTAAAGGATTGGGCGCGTATAAGTATGACTAAATTTTAAAATCTGCATCTCGCACCATCATTGGCTACTGTTTATATATGATACAGGGTCCCGCACTGAAACTTTCTTTTTTTTAAAGGTAAAAAATAAAAGTATACATTGTACATTTTAATATTCGATTTTATTAGGATTATGCGCTAACGTGGGAAGTTTGCTATTAAACCGTTTTAAAAAGAATATTTGGAAAGTGTCCACCGTTGCTGTCGATGCATTGTTGTAGCCGATTTGTGAGCACAGGTGGACTCTCTCCAGCATAGTAACAGGTATGTTGGCTGTTTCATTACGAATATTGTTTTTTAATGCTTCCAGAGTTAAGGGCCGGTTGTTGTAGACTTTCTATTTGAGGTAGCCCCATAAAAAAAATCACATGGGGCTAAATCTGGCGAGCGTGCGGGCCACGAGATGTTACCGTTGTTGGAGATAAATCGCCCTGGAAAATTCTCCCTCAAAACATGTATCGAATTTCGTGATGTGTGGGCAGTCGCCCCATCTTGCTGACACCATACTTTGCCAACAGCAATATTTTCAAGAGATGGCAGAAAGAAATTACCAATCATGGCCACATAACGCTCCGAATTTGCCATTACCGTGCGATTGTCCCAATAATCCCTACACTTGATATCGCAGCCCAAACTGTGACCCGGTCGAAATGAAGCGGTCTCTCATCAACTTCCCTAGGATTGATACCTCTCCAATAACGCATGTTGTTTGTTAACCTTTCACTGCGGAAGTGGATTTGCATTCTGTGCTCTATGTGCACCATTGGACAGCCTGTGCGGAAACGGAACGCCCGCTGCACAGCGACGATCGACTGGCCTCGTGAAAACTAGGTTTCTACTGCAAACGCGCGTTGTTCTCTCGCCAGAAGCATTTTGACAACTGGTGACGTTTGACAAATAAATTCCCACATCAGCGTTGTTGGCCTAAAACACTGCCACGCCACAACTAGTTCCAGTTGTGCCACTATATACGTCTAATTGAAAAAAGAAAGTTTCAATGCCGGACCCTATATAAAGAATTCGAACGCGTCGCCCCATACAGCAGGGACAATTGTTCAGTATTTAGCGGATGACAACATCAAAATGATAGAACATCCTCCTTACTCACCGGCTTTGTCGGTGTGTGACTTTTGGCTATTTTTTGAGGTATAAATGGTAATTATTTTGAACATATTTGAAATAATAATTCTAAAAACTGTGCTTGCTGTGTTTGCTTTAGAATCCCTTCGCCATCGATATTCATTATCAACTGCTAATGTCTGCTGTGTTAATAAATATTTTATAAATTTAGGCCCGCGAATAAGTATTTCCATGAAATTTAGACACGCCAGCAATAACTGTTTAAAAAATTACATCCGTAATGTAATTCCAACGTGACAACTCTAATTACGCCTACTCATACTACGCGACGCATAATAAAACTGCCATTCCAATTTTATATTTACACAGGCTTGATTCAGTCCATATCATCAGACTGTCACGTAGCGGACCGTAATTAATCATTCAAAATTTTAATAAAATAATTACGTTTCCATTACGAATCAGCACTGCGCCAATTTACCCACCTATCGTCATTACGTATGCAAATAGGCAGAAATGCACTCGCGAAACACGTTATTTCAACTTCGAAAAGTGCTCTAACACTACGTTTTTTTTTCTTTTTCATTGACAGAGCTACACTTCACGCCAACTTCGTCTAGTAAACCCCAACCTTACTCGTGCACGTGTACATACTCCTTCCAACCACCCTCTCGTAGGATCGCCTTACACCCCCCTCGCACGTATGATTGATGAGGGTAATTTCCGCTTTGTTCACAAGCAAAACTTGCCTCTGCGAAACATAAAATTTTCCGTTAAGTGTGGAAGCACGACGGCGGGACAGCGCACACGCGTCCCGAAAACCATCCTCGAGCTAGAAGCTGAACAGCGCCCTCTATTAAAACAAATCAGGCATTAAACGATCAGCGTTCTGCTTATGCTGCCGCTTCCTTTTTTTTTGTGGGCCGGCAAAAATCACCGGATGTAAATTATGCGTGAGCTCTGCTGTAAATATCTACGTGCTCCTGTACGTAGCATAAATCGGTGGTTAACATGAGGGTGATGTGGACGAAAGGGGCAGCGGCGGGGGACAAAATTGAATTATCCCCGTTATTACATCGGTAATGCCGTGAGAGTTTACGCGGTTAATATATGACGGGGGGATCTTCGGAATTTATGCAGTGGCCATGTCTCCGGACCGGTAATTCCGGTGACTATAAATCTTGATTATTGCTTAATAATTATTATTAAACGTACATACAAGGTTATATAACTTAAAATGTAAGTTTAGATTGGGCAAAAAGAGATAAAGTACTATAAACGCCAAATTAGATAGATGGCGAATGGAGGAAGTAGGGGAATTGTGCCTCTAAGTTCCCTTTTGGAACACTAAGAAGGCGAGCCGGTAAAGTGAGGGATAACCGATTTACCACTGCTTGGTTTGGTGGTGGAAGGGTTTTCCAGCGAAGGGGTCTCAGGTCGGACTCTCCAGGTCCTTAAAACTGCGTAACTAAAGTTTTCCCTTTTCTTCTACCGCGGGTACCAGCAGTCAGTCGTGGTTTTTAGAGACATCGCAGATGGACGGCACACTCGCGGCCGGTGTTAGTTGTTCATCTCTAGGACACGGTGGGTATAGACCCGAGGCGGGGGTCGAGTGCCGGATGAACGGGTTCTCCCACCTTGATGCCCTCTTGAGTGTTTTTCCGGCCACCGCCAACGCGTAATCTCTGAGGATAGGCGAATCAAGGTCCCTATGAATTTGTGCGCAACACCCGATTCTACAGACCATTCAGCCTATTCACCTGTGTCTTGCTGGCGCTGACCAGGCCAAGACACTTAGGCTTAGCGAATTTTTCCATCACCAAAGAGGGGGCAGAGCCCCCCGCGCCTGCAGAAACTTAACGAAAATTGCCGAGAAGTGGCCTCTTAAGGTTAACCACGCGCCAATCGCCAGTCCCAGGTATTGAACCTTTTGACTCCCATGGCATTCTCATTCCTCCTCATTACTGATTCGAGTGGGAGGTGACTTCCATTTTCTGAAGAAACGCACCGCGACACATTTATCAGTGTTAATTGTAAGGCGCCCACCCGCAGATCTCGTTTACCAAACTCTGTAACTTAAGACACACAAGGAGGGAGTCGCTCTTGGTAGAGGTGTACACGGTTGTATCGCCCACGTACCCTACCAGCTTGGTGGATGCGTGGAATATCATAAGGCATAAAGGATGAATAACTCCGGATCTAAGAACGGCCCCTGGGGAACCCCAACAAGGATGCGCAGACGCTCGGAAAGCACGTTATCGACCTTTGTGGAGAATGTTATGTCACCCAGATAATGGCCTATGAGGTCGATCATATTTGGGTTAATACCAAAGCTGCCTATCTTGTGTAAGAGACCTTCGTGCCATACCGAATCGAATGCACAGACAAAGTCAAGAAAGACTGCCCCCGCTGAATGCATTCGCTAGAGCGAAGTCGAAAGTCGGCTGGTAGCCCCTCGCGGAATCCGAATTGCTCGTTTGGTAGTAGATCGCCGTCGTTAATGAGGTCACGTTTTCTAGCACGAAATCCTATATTGTCTCTTAGGATTCGTGAATCGCCATCAGCAGCAAAGGCCTGTGCTTTTAATAAGCCTCAAATTAAGAAGTAGCTTGAGTTGCATGACTACACGAAAATATTTAATAATTCCAAAAATTCAAAGATTATAGTGTGTGAAGGCAAAAAACAAGTCGCTCCCACTGGTGCAGTTGCATTTACACAGGAACATGGCTAGAAGAACAAAAGCATATGCGTCAAATGGTTGTAAAGCATATTAAACCTACAAAACAAGATAAGATTCTGTTAATGCTAAATGGAGATATAAGCCACAAAAGCCTTGAAGCTCAAAAGTTTGCTAAAGTCAAGAGGATTATTCTTTTTTGTTTTCCACCCCATTGTACCGATCGAATACAGCCTCTGGATCTAGCTTTCTTTGGTCCAGCCACCACCTATGACAATCAAGAACTAAGCACTGTGTGATGCTGAAGAGGATTTTTCCACACCAGGGATATATCCCTTCAATCCAGACAATTTTTTAGACTGGCTGACAATTTGCTCCAGCGGAAGCAACAAATCTAGAACAAGGAAATGTAGAAGGACCTCCTGACACTAATTCTTGCAATAAGCAACCTGACACTTTACTGTCTGATCCTACACAAACTGATTTTTTTTTGGAAAAAGATTTCTTCATCTTCTAGTTGTTTTGCTGCCACAACAGATATTTTTAATTTAATCAAGGATGTAATTAAAAGACTCAAAACTTCGTCTATTTCAATACAGCACAAAGTTACTTTATCCGCCGCAAGACCTACCCCTATGTGTCACACAGTCGCATGAAAATCACAGCAAACAACCAGACCAAGGCCGACCCTCCCCACGAGCTACTTAGCAATTACAACGCCCCAGGAATTTCAGAGCGGGAGCTCCATATTTTATAATTTAGTTTTCTCTGCCATTACGTTGAAAATTTTACGACCGAACGTGTCGCTAGAGTTGCCCGGAGAAAGTACAGAGAGAGCCACCTATCATTACATCCGACGTAGTGTGCGGTGGGTACAATCTGAGGAATACCTTCCGGCTGCTCGTGTGACATTGCCAGCCTAAATTTTAGCACCATTACGTTACGCATTCAGTCTTAATATCTTTTAGCGTAATGTCAATTTTGATTAAGGCTCTCCGTCTCCCCCATTTCGTGAGAGTTACGTTTGTGACGGCTACGTGCGGAGTTGTTACGCCAACTCTTTCCGTTTTGATTAGAATCTCGGTGATACGGTGGTGTGATAAGTATGTGGTGGTGAATTTCAAGATGTTTCGCGAGATTTAGATTGGATTGTGGAGCAATTATAAAATTAATCTTAGAAGGTGTCACCACGTATTTACGAAGTATATCGTTGAGATAGAGTGCGGTTACTGTAAACGCGAAACTAGGTGACGAGCGGTGGGGACACTACAAATTTAAATTTAAATGGCGATGATGATGATGATGATGATGATCCAAATGTGGTTACTTTATTAAAAAATCTTGAAATGAAAGCTGTTTGTATTAATGACACGACTAGGTACTCATTAATAACTTTATGAACCAGTGTAACCAGCGCCATCTGCTACAGAAAATATACCAACCCAAATGACACAGTGACAGTGGTTAGCTGGGCCTGTAAAAGGAAGTACGTGTTTGAAATGGTGGGGGTGCTCTATATTCAATTTGAGGTCGTGTTAGGTCAAATGCACATTTCCCAAGAAAATCTCGTACCACTATGTGTTGGGGATGGTTACTTTGGTATGTGCAAATAGCACTTATAGCTGAAATATTCAGCTGGTTGTCAAATATCGTATTTCTGGCACATTTGGTGCAACAGGTCTAAGTACTCCAATGTTGATATGGTTATAGTGAGTATTATGACTGGTTTCTTATGTTCCCTTGTTTCTGCATCAATTCTCAAGCATCGTATGAGGAAACGAAACCTTGCCTCACTCATTGCCAAATAGCATGATTGGATTCCACTTCCTTTGGAATTGTCCCAAATTTTATGGACATTTTTTCTGTATCTTTTTCTGCGGTCGCATCTTGTTCACAGCCAATATTTTTCATCAAACCGTCTAGTCTCTACACACCTTCTTTTGGGATCAGAGATGTTTGCCTGTATAATAGATATATTATATATATATATATATATATTATATATATTCTATACATATAATTTAAAAGAAGCAAAGAATACTTACCAAAACTTATGGAAAAAACAAAAAAATTGCTGGTAAAGAAGAATAACACAATCACGTGGTCTGCAATCGTAGGGCAGCCGTCTATTTCGTCTAATAACCAGTTTTTCTTTGTTAGGCATGTTTAGACATGTCTACGAAAAGATCCATATTCAAATATTTTGATGATTCAATAAAAGGTGCTACAGCTGCTAGGAAATACAAAGTTCCAAGAACGTCGCTAAGAAATAGGTTTTTAGAAAAATCATGACACAGTTATCGTCTAATTTGCCCTGAGTCGCCTCTAAGAACAAATGCCGAAGCAAAACTTGTCAACTGGATTTTATAGTCAACTTCAAGTGATTCCATATTAACCATGAATGATTAGTTCATTTTGTGCAAAAACTTACCGACGAATTAAGTCTACAAACCGCTTTCGTCAACAATATTCCAGGAACTTAACTTAACTTACTTTAACTTCTTCGTTAACTTCTTACGTTAACTTCTTTCTTTAAAAGATATCCAATGGTTATCCAAACACATGCGGATTTTATTAAAATAGCACGAGCGGCAGTGATAGAGTGGGGAATGATATTTTGGTGTAATGAAACAAGAGAATTACTTGGAAAAAATGTTATGATTCTAGAGACCTCCCATCGTACTTTTATCACCTCAACGAAATGTTATACTTGGTGCAAAGGACGGGGGCATCTATGATATAACTTCTACGTCCAAAAAAGGTAATATTACAACATTAAACGCTATTAGTGCTAATGGAATGATGGCCCCACCGTTGAGACTCTCTCAATGCAAAAGGCTTCCAAAACACCATCTTCTAACAACAACTAGAAACTGGATCATAGGTATTTCTGAAGTAGAATGAATGCAGAGTAAGCAATTGTGTGCACTGCAAAATCCTAGGTGTTCTTCCGTACCAGGACAGGCCCCGTGAAGCCGTCTCTATGAGCAAGCCCAGGTTAAGGATGCATGGGCTTAGCAAACTCTTCCCAGTGTAGAAGCTGCGGAGACGCGGAGGAAACTCCCGTGTATCTCCGTTCCGTTTGCCCTGCATGGGACGTCGAAAGTCGACTTTGGGGCCGCGAGATTGGACGAACCCGAACTAGAGAAATTAACTCTCGACCAGCTCGCACACTTTTTCTCACAGGTGCAACTGAGTTGGACGGCCTAGACGACATGGGGGCACAATAGGCCCTTTGATCGAGCGGCCGCATGGGGTTACCCGCCCATGGGAGTGGAAAAAAGCAATTGTATGACTACTTTGCAAATATCTTTTCAAATTTCATAACATAGAAAGGCATTCAACGACCAGTAATAGTTTTACAGATGGTCTTGCCTGTCTTCTCTCCCTAAGTGTCGGCAAATTTTCTAGTGGAATCTGCATCTAGTGGAATAATCTTGGTATGCGTTCCTCCTATTACCACCCATATTCCACAGCCAGTCGATGTGGCATTTTCTTTCCCCCATGGAGGCACCCAGAAGGAATCACGTACGATATTATGCCACTCTGCTTTCCAATGCTGCCGTTCTCTGCACCAGTTCAAGCGTTGACGACAGTGGTCCGCAGTCAAAGGAAACACTTATCATGGACGGTACCTTCTTCTCGAATCTATTGGTCAGCGATTTGACGCATTCTAGCAAAACAATCTCGTAGAGCTAGTTGTCTGAAGCGCTCTTGGCTCTTGACGCTCTGTGGTATGCCTCGGTTGGCCAGTTGATCTTCTTTGTGTTCGTCTACCTTCTTCTATCCATACACGACACACACGCATTACCGTCATTGCAGTACCGTTAATATGACGGCCAATTTTGCGATAGAACAAACCAACATCTCGATAGGCAACAATTCTACCCCTGGGCATTTTGTTACACTTAACACTTGTAGACGGACACGCAATAGCTAATCTTTCACAGCATTCCTGTCGACACCCGTTGGCTATTATCAAAGTGTTTGCTGTACTGTGGGTGATAGTGAATTAGTGTTCGACAAATCAAAGTCTTCCTTAAGATGACCACAACCAGTGCTTCTACCGTATGTTACTATTGTATGACATTTCCTTGTTTCTTTTTATCGTCATACAGTTACTAAAATAACACAAACATCGGCGCATTCGCAATGCACAATGAAATCAATTGTAAGCCGAGGCACCGACAGTTAAACCGTCCCTAACACAACACAAAGACGCCATCTCAATTTAAAACCGTAGCAGGCGAATATCTCATCTACACTTTCAAATTTGCAACTGCGTTCCAGAGAACCTATCAAGTTAAGTAAACAGTGGACGTTCCTTCCTTCATCCACTTCCTACCACTTAAACTTAAATCCATCTCTCCGGTACAACTCCGGCTTCTGCTCCTTCTATCGATTTAATTTTCCACGTGGCGTTGTGCTGCGTGATCAAGTCGAGCTGCTGGCAAACTTCCACATTAATCAACTTTGCAACTGCTCGCTGACGGACAAATGTTAGTGTGGAGGATCTCGACGTTCTCGTTGAAGAAGAACGAGCCGCTACATTAGCGGCGTGGAACAATTAATCGAATACGCCCGGGTAAAATATACCTACTTTACTGGCTAAGTAATTTGAGATGTGGATCTTTTACGCAGTGGAAGGAAAGGAAAAGGTGCTGATGATGATGATCATCATCATGATGACGAGATGTAATTAATCTGAAAGCTTTTTTCTCCTATCCCGCCGTCGTTCTATTCCGAAATTAGCTACCCTTTATTTGTCTTTGTTTTGTGTAAATTTTATTAGGAATTTAGAAGCGTAATTAATTAAATGCGCGTAGTAATTATAATGAAATCAGCTGTTGTAACTGAGAAAGATTAGTGCTTTTAATAAATTTCGTTGATGCTATTTTATAGAAAATGAATTTTAAGTTTTAATCCAGTGCCGTCTAACCATTAATGTGTAAGAGATTGCACAACCTTCTTGGTACCGTTAACCTCTATCTGGATTAAAGCACCACTGCACAGTTCTTTGGTGTCTGGGTAAGATAGTCTAAGGCTCTTAGGGTTTTATACTTTTCAATAAACAGAGGCCTTAATTTCAAAGAACCAAAGGCATTGCTAGTCAGAATAGTAGCTTTCTCTTTAGTTTTTTATAGTCCAAGGCATTTTTGATTATTTTTTATTTTGATGTTAAAGCATTGATGGTTGTAATAAACTCCGACGTTCGTAGCAAGAGAAACAATTTTTAGCCAACACTTCCTGACTGCCGGAGCCGATTCAAGTTGGTCAGCACTACCTGACCGTTGGGAGAGCCGAAGTTTAGTTGGCCCCAAATAACGCCGAGTATTCTGTAGAGTGGGTCGATCTAGTTGGCCTCTTCAGGATCACCACCGTCCGTTCGCAGAGTGGGCCGAAATTTAGTTGGCCTCTGCGGAACCACCACCGTTCCAGAAGCAGAGTGGGCCGATCTAGTTGGCCTCTGTGTTTCCCTCCGGTGAGGTGTCGAGTTGGTTGACCCTCACAACACACCGTTATTGCGTATATGACTATGAATATAATTAATATTTAACAGGGTAACTTTCACCTATTCGTAGAAAGTTACCTGATACCTGGCTCGTACCTTGCGTAAGTATTGTTTGTGGATGTATTATTGTATATAAATTTATCGTATTGCTTTATTTTGTATTTTTTCCTTTAACGTTGTAAATAAATGTTCGGAATCCCGAAAGTACCGTTGCATGGTAGCATTAGAAAGTTAGGACCAATTTCTCACCAATATCGAATATTACTAAATTAAGCCTCTAAATAAAATCCAACTCTACCATAACTCAAGTGAGTGGGTTCGAAGACAGGCAAACCGCAGAATTAATGTCATTTGGGATGGGGCTCCACTACAACACACAGAAATGCCCACCTATTTTGACGTCGTCCTGAACAGAACATTGACCTACAAGTATCATTGCGACAAATACGCAAAAAAGTAGAAGCACAAAATTCACAAATAATTCCTTAATCAGGAAGCTGACCAATAGCAAATGAGGTGCCAAACCATCATGGTCAGAACCGCTGTTCAAGATCTCTGTTTCTCAGCTGCCGAATATGCCTGCCCAGTATGATGTAGATTTGCCCACACAAAAAGGGTAAACATTAGCTTGAATGAAACACGCAATCTAGTGACAGAAACCCACTTCCATAGAAAACCTTTGCAAGACCGTAGGCTTCACAAACCCCCACATAGAAAAGCCCATGAACATACCGAGAAACTGAAACAAAATTCACTATTTGGCCAAGAGTACGGCCAAAACAGACTCCTACTTGAACCCCTCTCCCACTACCCGCTAAGGAGAATACTTAACCGTATCAGAACTGGGGTGGCTCCAGTAACATCCAACCTACTCAAGGGTGGTCTGCTGGACAGAAATTTCGACAAATACAACTGCGGCACTCTTCATGACATGCAACATCTTCTTGAATGCTCTACCTACCCCCACAAACATACCCTCGACAAACTATGGCTAACTAAACTGGAAGCATTGGGCGTAGTCCAATACTGGACTAACAAACTCTAGTTCTCACCACACCAATCATATTTTTCGATATTCCATATGTCCAGCCATCCATCACCATTAGAGTGAATGGTTTCTCGTCATCCTAATGCTTCGTTGTTAAACCCAAATTCCTCAATGCCTTATTGTGCAAGCTCAAAGGCAAGTGATGGTGGTTGAGGCAATGGAGCGACTTATAAAGCAATAATTGCAAAATGACTCAAAATGCTGCTCCATAAGGTGGTTGGCACACTAAAATAATTCTAAAGTTATTCCTTCTATCTGGCACAGCCAGAAGCTTTCTAGCTTTCAGAAGAAATGATCCGCAATTTACAGGTACTTAAACTAGCCTAAATGTAATAGTACTCGAACAATTTGTAAAAGGAAGCAGTTGGCGTTGCACCTGCAAATGATTTGCCCCAGTAATGGCCATAGTGTAATTCTTATCTAAAATTTATACTTTCTGAGGTACTCAACCCCCTCCAAGTGCATGTAAATAGATCGCTGGACATTACTGGCATAATTCATGAACTCACTACTAAAGACGTGCCAACCAAAAACAATAAATAAGAAGAGGCCAAAGTGCACTACCCTGCGGTACCCCTCAATATTCATTCCAAAGTAATGTTTCCTGTGAATTGAAGAAGTATTTAGCCACCATGGTGTGCTACTTCGAATGCTATCTATTTCTAGAACTACAACCTTTAAGGTGATGAACAAATATGCACAAACTAATGTCTCCATCACCAATTCCCTCATATAATACGTCCAAAAATTTGCCTATTGCGTTGGCGGTGGAACATCCCGACCGGTGACCGGTGGACTTGTTCTGGCCTGGCCCAATGGGGTTTAGATTTGTGGAAATTGTCGTCCTCGAAGCCAACCTGGAAAACCATCAAAAGCCCAGTCAAAATTTAACCTAGCTGGCTTTTGACTTTGATAGGTTTCACTTGGATTTGTCATGGGTTTGATGATTTGGTTCTGTTTGTCGAGTGAAGAAGCTTCTTCAGTAATCCGTGAGGTTAGCTATAGATGTCGTCTAGCGTTTTATACTTAAAAGGTTGGCTCCTGTATGGGTCACCATTAAGCTTCTAGTGATTTGTGGATGGATTCCAGTCATGGAGACAGCCAGTTTTAGGATGCATCTTGTGGGGACACACATCACACTCGTGGTGGTTCATCTGGGGTTGGTTCATCAAGATGCCCAACCTAAGAGTTTCGAGGATTCGGTAAGATAAAGCATTTATACCATTTCAAGGTGTTAGCAGCAACTGCTAGTTTATCCTCTTATTCTTTTGGAATGTTTTGGTGGAAGCACTTGCAAGACATGCAACAGATGTGCTTTTCGTCGTATATGTAACTTCTTCTATTGTCCAATCCATCAAACCTAAAAATACTAAAGCTTTCTTCAAATCAAACAACCATTCAAGATCCACCTATTTACTCAAAAGCTATTTCCTCAAACCTGCCCGTTCTGAACAAGTTTCTCACTAAAGCAACACAACATTTACATTTAATAATACCAGTTAATTAGGTACCTGCACATTCGCCAGATAGGTTGATTATCACGAGTTTTCCCTTAAACGGGGCTACAGAATTAAATTCAGACATCAATGCATTTGTGATACGCGAGTATTACCGTCATCAATTAGTAAAATTACATTCTGCATATATTGCGGGGGTTTTCCTCCCCAGGGGAAATAGTGTTAAAGCCGAACAAGGAAGTCTAGGGGAAAGTGCGCATTAGGTTCATTACAACAGGATGAACGGAAACCATTTATGCTTACTACTACTACTATGTAATCGAGTTCGTGTTGCATGCATGAACAATTGAAATCTATTAGCGGATGAATCGGGAATACGCGAGAGCGAGGAGAAAATAAAAGAGAGAATTGAGCAACGCATAAAAGGTAACAACGATTTGGTTAATAAGAATAAACGTCCGTGCGATAGCCGGAATCGTCTGAAGGATTTAATTGAGTTTATGTCTTCGATAATTGCAAAAAGCTTAATCCTGTATCCGTTACGTAAACGACGTTCATAATCAGTATTCACTTGGCTAGTTACTCATTCTCCTCAAGTGCAAATTAGAAAGAGTACTTTTTTTTCCCCGCTAACGCGTGTGAGCTAGCGATATGCCCTCTAGATAATTTCATACTCGAAGAAGTTTGGCAATTCAATTTCGACGAAAGGTGATAAAACCGATATTGGAAATGATGTGACGCGGGCATAATCGCCGTACCGTTTCTTCACGTCAGTCACCCACTCACCTTCACGCGTATGTCGCGCCACTGCAGTTTTACGATATGCCTCGTCATCGCGTAAAACTTTTAAATTGGTTTCTGTGTGGAGGTGCTCTCTTGCCACAACTAATTCGATAAAATGCTCTAAAGCGAACATGTCACGGTGAAATTTTAATATCGCCTGGAATCTTTCGTTTCCCGCTAAAATATTTCGAATGCAATGTAGAGGGCGAGCTTCTCCTTTTCTTTAGTCTAATGTTGGAGGATTCAGCTGTTCAACATTGGTTTTTTTCTTCGGAGTAGATGATATATGGGGAATAAACCGTAGAAGCCGGTATACATATGTGGACACAAGTGGAAAGATAGACCGAACCCGGGAAAAGCGTCCTTATCCTCTTAGATAGCCAAGCAATACTCAACCCGATTAGTTCAGGAAGTGTTGACTCCAAACTTCAAACGAGATGGGCTCCCAGAGGAAACTAACTTTGGCCTGGGTTCCCAGCCACAAGGGCGTGAAGAGGAATGATGCGGCAGACGATCTGACCAGACAAGATTCGTCAAGGCAATTCGTCAGGCCTGGCCCATCCTTCGGCACCACCAAATCACAAGTCAGAAAGTCCATCAACGATTGGACGCATAACAAGTCCTGGGAATGGTGGCAAAATTCACCAGGCCTAAGAGTTCCTAAAAGAACAGAAGCTTGAATACACTAGAGACCTGCTGGGTCAAGACAGAAAAACCATTAAAATGGTAGCAAGTCTGTTGACAGGTCACTGTAGACTAAATAGGCATTTGTATAACATAGGCCTAGCGGAAGAGGCTACCTGCAGATTCTGCAAGGAGGAGGAAGAAACCCCAGTCGATGTGCTGTGCCTTTGTGAATGCTTGGCAAGGACAAAGTTTCTAATGTTGGGCTTCTAAAGATCCGCTCTCAATGACGATAAGCCTCATAAAGAAGACAAAGTTAGAGGGCGTTTTCTAGAAAGTAGAGATCACAACAGACCTGAAAGGTGACGGTGAAAGAAGCCAGTGGTGCCACCCTTACCCCTAACCTAATCTAATCTAATCTACAGCAACTAATCAAAATGACAACCGCCATTTTCTAAACAAAAGACTATCCTTTGTGTCATAGACAGTTCGCAGGTAATTGCTACCAATTAATTCTTTAGAGAATTTGCGTTTATCTAGTTTACCATTAGTGTACACACGAGATTTGAGGCATCCTTATAGAGAAAAACCTAACTGAGACAAATCAGGTTATCGAGCTGGTCAATCTACAAATCCACCCCGTCCTATCCACCCTTCCGGAAAGTTTATAACATACACCATCAATTGTCTCGCAAAACGTGGTGGTGCCCCATCCTTCTGGAACCACATGCCACGACGAAGTTCCAAAAGAATATCTTCCATGTACATAATTCGAAAAAGTGAAGTTTCTGCATTGACATTCTTCAAAAAAATGAAGGTGAATAAGGAGGTTACTTAATAAGCCGCACCAAACGTTGACCACGATTGTTTCGTTTAGGTTTTGATCCACCCAGATGTGAGAATTATCTGTGTTGTTACTACCAATTCATATAAATTGGGCTTTATCTGTAAAACGTATGCGTGAACTAATCTCCAAATTATTTTGTTACCACTAGCAACTGTGCATGATAGTGATAAAACCCAATATGGTGCAACATTCTTCATACATTGGTTTGAGGAGCTTCCGAGATATTCTACAGATGCTGGTAGAAGGACTTCGTTCCACTACGTCAGCGTTTCGAAATTCATCTTTTTCTTCATAATGCTTTGGGAAAGATCTTATCGGCCTTACACAGCAAAAAACATTTGAAAATGTTGTGTGGTGGCTATGCGCTGGTTGAGGATGGATGATTTGAATCCCTTTATTACCTAGAGAATCGAGATTCATGTACTGTTTTTAATGTTGTTTAAGGCTAGATGTCCTTAGCCTGTCAAAATCAAATAACTGGCCACAGAACAATCAAAATGACTTATCAGCGAGGACAGGGCAAAGCACTCATCATATACATATTGCCCACAGCGGTTAAGTTAAGATCGTACAGATGAGACAAACCAAAAACTACTCATTGATATGCTACAATAGTTGACTATTGTTCTTCCGTTACTTAGACTGAAAAGCTTTTTTGCAGTTTTGTCTTCATAAATTGATGTGAATGTGTAATGATCTTGATTTGAGTTTTTCAAAATTTGTCTGCAATTTTCAAAGGTTTGGGGTTTTCTTCTGCAAGCACCTACTTTTGACATGTCTGCTAGGAATATCTTCTAAATGGCTTAGATATATGTAACCGCCTCTTAAGTTATAAGATGTTTTCTTTTAATTATTTCATTAATAGTTAGCTTTATCTTTATGGTAGTACTACTTACTGTTGTAGCTGTAAAATCCATGAAACCATACGTTTTAAAAGGGAGAAGGAAGCTGTGACGTATATTGTATGCCAAGAGATCTGCCAGAGATTTAGAAACAAATAAAATGAAAACAAATACCCTGGCTGGTAAAAATCGAAGACCACCAGGAAGTCTAGTTGCAAATGATGCAATAGAACACATTTCTCAATTCCAAACCATGTTGTTCTACAGTTTTGTATAGAGTAAGTTAACAATTTAGTAGTAAATCGCAAAAAAATATTTTGTGAATTGAATGGAGTCCTTCATAGGATTTACCTGAAGTCAAAATCCAGACTATATCCTAGATGGAAGAAACGTGACCTTGCATTAGTTTCCTTGGTTGACCAGTTTATATATTTGGTAATGTTCATGCCACATACATGTCAAGCAATCCGATCGTCTCCATCATGAACATAACCTACAAAAAATATATTGGACATTGGAGATCAAAATTTCAAACTGACATCAAAATACCTCAGCTACGTTAACTTTTAAACTTAAAACTTTAAATTAACTTGGCTATCTGGTAGTTGAAGATGCAGAAGCCAGATTCATATATAAATCCGTTTTTAATGTTGGGTAAGGCTAGACCTAAATATTTTTTACCTTTTACAATCAAATAGCCGGTTTTCTTCTGGCCACGTAATAATCAAGCTGACCTACCAGAAGAGTACATGTCATGGCGGCACAAAGTGACAGTTTCTATGATATTGGTGTGTTGCTCGCGAATTACCTAGTTGCGAAGATAATGCACAACATTTTTGTACGTATACTATGTCTCCATGAACACAGTCAAAGCCCAGGCAAGCAATCCTCTGAACTTTACTCAGGGCACTTACCGCGTACCCTAGGCTGGCTTTGTGCCACCAGACCAGTGACGCGTAAGTTATAGAGGGTGTTATGACCTTCGTGTACAGCCAATGCACCATTTTAGGTTTCAGCCCCCACGTTTTACCAAACATTGCTCTGCAGGCCCAAAAGGATCTCATCGCTTTGTTTGTCACTTTTTCCAGGTGTGATTTGTACGTCAATTTGGCGTCCAAGATCACACCCAGATATTTCGCCTCGCCGGATATTGGTATCCTGGAGGCGAACTCAATAGGATGCTAAGGAACAGAACTGTATCAAGGAAACTGAAGATAATGATATATAAAACGGTAGTAAGACCAGTAGTTTTGTATACTTGTCAGGCTTGGACCCTAAACAGGATGCACTAAGCAAGACTAACGATATGGTAGCGGAAAGTTTTGAGAAAAATATTTGAAAGGGGGGAGGATAGAAAGGTATGGACGAGAAGAACAAACCAGAAATTGAGCGAACTTGCACAACGTTTTTGAAGGGAGTATGTGTACTATGTCTCCATGAGCACAGTCACTCGAGGTGGACACGCTGTATGAGGGCTCCAACGGAGTGCAGCCCCCCGCAGGTAGTTTTAGGTGATTTTGAGTGGTTTTAGATGGTTTTGAGGTGTATTTGAGATGGTTTTTCCCTCCGCGCTCTATGGGGGCCAACGAGCCAAACTCCCTGGGTGCCGAGCTCCCTGGCGGCAAACTCCCTGGGCGTCGAACTGCCTGGGCGTCGAACTACCTGGGGGCCGAACTACCTGGGGCCCTTACACAGCGTGTCCACGTCGAGTGACTGTGCTCATGGAGACATAGTATATACTGAAGGGCATGGCCTGCCCAGATGAAGTTAAAGCACTGTATGTTAAAATCAGCTAGAGAAACACTAACGAGCAAGAACCTATTCGTTGATATCAGTGGCTTCTTTAGGCAGAAAAGTTTTTAGGTGTTTTGTTAAAAAATAATTATTAGAAATTCATCTTTTTAAATTGATGTGAGCGTGTAATGGCCTTGATTTGAGCTCTTCAAAATATTTGTCTATATTTGTTTGTTTGAGGGTTTGGTTTTTTTTTCTGCAAGCCTCACTCGGCTGAACCATTATCACGTCTTCTAGGAAGATAATCTACGTGGCTTTGATAGAATAATTCACTCTAACTATTTCATTCATAGTTTAAAATTACCTTCATGGAAGTTCTGCTTGGTGTTTACTTATAAAAAACACAAAGCCATAGTTTTGAAACGTAAAAAATTGAAAAAACGAAATACTCAGAACTCGCAATAACATCAATAGGATAACACTTTACCACATGTCATAATTAAGTAACTCAAAATTGTGTTATTATTGTCATGACAATGAATCTGACAGTGACATTAGTTAAACGGTGTATACGTTTAGTTCTTTTTATGTCACATGCATGTCAAGTAACCTCTTCTTCTCCATCATGAAGATAACCTAAAAATAAGTACATATTGTACTTTGGTGACGTTTTTTATAAAATGGTTGACAGAATTTCGAAATGACAGGCAAATGTCCGAGTTCGGTTAATTTTGAATTTTACCGCTTACTACCTAGTTGGTACCATTTTTAAAATTACAAGTTAAGTTCATTTTACTCATCATAACATTGTAAAACGCAATCAAAATTTTCAATCCGTCTAGACTTTACAACGGCACTTTATCGCATAGTAAAATAGCTTCATATAAAAGCATTCCAACATTAACGAACCGCCACATAACCTAACCGAATTGTTCCTATGATTCAGCTTAATTAAAATGTGGATGCCGACTAACTCCAATTTATTACCGCCTATAAAAAGAGCATCTTCCCTCCGCAGTGAGAAAATGCACAGTTTTCGCTTGAGAGCTGGCCGGTTTGTACACGCAAGTAGACTGAATTTACCACAACGGAATATACATTGCAGAATTAGCAGTCAGGACATACGCCACAGAAATAATTAAGAATAACAGCGCTTTTCCTCTTCCTTTCATTTTTGGAAACGTAGCCGAAAGAAAAGTGCACTGCATTGAATGAAATAAAAGAGAACAGAACCTGGAAAGCTTAGTCGTGTTACAAACACCACGACCCTCTCTTTAAAAAAAAACCCCCCGGAATGGGTTTGCTGTACAAAAAGAAGACCAATAATAAATTATCAATGCGAACACGAGAGTGTTCCGGAGATAATGTTTCATTCACGCTCAATAATTGGCCGGCGAAAAAAAAGAGACAAAAGGGCAGAATTAGCTGAAATCTACGTCCCACGAATGCGGTGTAAAGGGACGGAATACTATGCCCGTCTATGAGGGAAGGATTTAGAAAATTTTACCCGAAACATTGGCTCAATTGTGACGAGTATTCTCTGCGGGCACTTTATCGGATTAAATTTTTATTTTGGCGCAGCATCGTTCGTATCGTTTAATCAACATAACGATCCGAATATAATTTGGAACGATTCTGTACTAATCAAGTGAATGGAACGGTATTGAAATTGTATGGCAAAATAATTATTGTGTGCAAAACGTGCATCTATCGGTGTATTTTGCTAGGTAGAAGACTAGAAGAACAAGGGCGGAAGGTTGGGCTGTGCATAAACGATAAGTAGACGAAATTTACAGAATGGTCTGATAAAGAATTTAGAAGACACGGAAAATGGAAGGATATCCCAGTTTGAAGAGATAGAGAATTTGACAACTAGGAACCAGAGTGACTAGAAAGCCCGAATTTGAAATAGAAATTCAAGCTAGATTAATGGCAGGAGATATGTACATGTGTTGCAGCACTTTTTTTCCCCTTCCATGGGCAGGTGACCCCGAGCGGCCGCTCGGCCAAAAGGGCCTATTGTGCCCCCATATCGCTTAAGTCCTCCAGCCCAGTTGCACCTGTGAGAGAAAGTGTGCGAACTGGTCGAGAGTTAATTTCTCTAGTCTGGGTTAGTCCAATCTGTCGACCCCAAAGTAGCTCCGCCTTTCCATGTCCCATACAGGCAGTCGGAAAGGAGATACACGGGAGTTTCCTCGACGTCTCCGCAGCTTCTGCACCGAGGAGAGTTAGCTAAGTCCATGCGAAACAGGTGTTTGTTCAGTGTGCAGTGCCCAGTTAGGATGCTTGTTAGCCTTCTTAACCTGGGCCTGCTCATAGAGACGGCTTTACGGAGCCTATCCTGGTACGGATCAACCCCTGGACTCTACAATGTCTCATTCCAGTGAGGCCCCTCCAGTGGGACTGGTGTCTGGCAGCAAGCTGTGTTCTGACGAAGGCCTTGACGCTGCCATAAGAACTCCCACACGTCGGTTCCGGACCTATGTGTGGTCGTTCACTGGCTGCTCTGGCTAGCCCGTCAGCAATTTCATTCCCCCTGATCTTGGAGTGACCTGGCACCCATCTCAGCGTAACGCTGTGAAGTTCCGCCAGTTGTTTCAGCTTTCTATGGAAGTTTAAGACTACCACGGAATCAAATTTGACAGCTTGCAGGGCCTAGAGGGCACCTTGGCTGTCCGAGAGAATTTCCACCACTTCGTTCCCGTGCGAGGAGGTCAAGATTCCTTCCGCGCACGTCTGAAGGGCTATGATTTCGACCTGGAACACGGGGGGGG
>SMLS01065721.1:0-26406 GCA_004785975.1 Popillia japonica | reverse complement strand
TTTTTTTTAAATTTGACTGATTTAGCTTAATTTACTTTTATTTTTGCAGCTCAGGCAATCAAGAGATTAGGTACAGTTTTCTATTATCGATGATTCTATCAATCAGCTGGTAGATTGCGCTGCTAACCTCTGTCACTACTGTCACTGTCATATGCTGTCATAATAAGTTGTCAGTCATTTAATATTTATTATTATACACATTGATAAGCAATCCATAGTAACAAAACAGATCTTTAGAATTTATTAAAAACTGTTGTTATGTACTTACATGCCTATACAACATGGAATTTCTCCATAACTCATTTTTTTTCGTTTAATTTAGGACGCTCCTGTAGTTTGGCACATAAATTATTATGCGTCATAATCTCATAGTAGTAGTTACAAAAGAATCGACGATAATATGAGAGCTATGAAAGCGCTTTCAGTCGGTCGGATATGAGAGCAATACGATCGTTATTTACGCGTGAACTTAGCAGCAGATCCACATCCATTGATAGTCCAATGGGTCGTAACGTTTTAATCGCTTCTTATTACAAACCCAAACTGGCATACCGTCCATGGTTATAACCTTATAAATGTTGTTCTAACGTTATATCTTATCCGCATTATCGTTTATAATACTGTATACCACCAGGTTTTTTAGAATTATTGAAATTTAGGTACATATTTCAAAACCAAAACTGCCTATGAAACAATGCATTTCAAATTCACACAACTGTGTCATGACGATTCAAACGTCACGATGTTACAGGTGACCTATTTTTGTTTTTTTTCCTCTCCTAGTTTTTTTTTCTACTATTATTTTGTCTTGATTACACTTCTCCATCTACTTCTGCAAATGAAGAGTTGTTTCGGTAGTGATTGATGAGGATTTTAATTGTTTTTGCGCGACTTTTTGCGATGGCCATTCGCTTCAGTTCGCGTGGTTTATAATAGGCTTATTGTGAACCCTATCTGTGACAATGAAATTTAAGACCGTTTTTATTTTGTGGCTAAACAAAGCTCCCAGCTTGAAGTTCGTCTTTAATACGAGTTTATGCTTATAATGGAATTAAATACTGTATAGAGGCAGAATTTAGAGGTTATAATTGTGTTATATAGCGAGTTTAAATTTATATTTATGCCGTGCTTATACAGTAAATTACAGACTTAACAGAAGCATAATTTTGTAATGGTAGCTGTCAAAGTTATGTTGACAGTTACAGTGTGACAGCTGTCAGAAGCATTTTTATTGTGAAAATCGCAAAAAAATCAACGTTTAGAAATAAGATATTGCGAGTTTATGTATATTTATGTTAATACAATACATTACCGACGTAATTCCACTAGCAACAGCAAACGGCTTTCGAAATTGGGTTGCATTTGAAGTTCGGAATTCTGTGTGTAAATTGTCAGAGGTACTAATCATCTTACATTTTCGAATTGCCTGAGGCGGAAAGAACACCAACTTAGCTGCTGTGAACGCAGTAGAGCCTACAGAGAAGATGGAATGGTCACAGCTTGGGGCCGCTGTTAATTCTCCTCTAAGATGCGTTTGGTTTGCACCAGTGGTGGAGTTCTGTTTTGGCTCAACTCCCCAAAATGTTGATTGAGTGGGTTTTTAGAATAAGAAGTTTTCTCAAAAGTCTTGGTGGCCAACGTCTTGACAAAATTGCTTTGAGGTATAATATTCCTATGGGTATGAATTAAGAGTCTATAGAGATGGTGGGGTGATCACAGCTTGACACAAATGTTAGTTCTCCTCAAAGATGCGGTTGGGTCGTTCCATTAGTGGGGGTGTGTTTTAGTCTAACTGTCCAAGATATTGAATGAGTTGGTTTTCCGACTAAGAAGCCTTCTCGAAGGTCGAACCAGGAAACTGTGCCAACACTGTTCCGCCCTCTAGAACGTTCAATGTCTGGATCTGAGACTTAGAGTTGCTGGACCATTTTAGGCAGTAAGAATCGATCCGAGAAACGTCACACAAACAACAAGATTAAATGTTCAACTCGGAGAGCTTTTCTAGTTCGGAGGAGATTACAGAACAGACCTCGCACGTAGAAATCTAGCTAGTGCCTGAGATACTGAACGTGGGACTCTCATAGAAGTCTATCACCACCCATTGAGGTGGTGGTTGGGCGTGAATTTCTTTTGTGATACAATTTAGCGTTGCAATTTCTGGCGTTGATGAACAGCCGCCAGATACGCAACCATTCATAAATGTGTCAACTGATCTTTGCAGACGTCCACAAACAAGTACGACAATTACGTCGTTAATGTTCGCTGATAATACGCTGATAACACTTAAAACCCATCTTTAGGTTTAGGAGTGCAAATTTTGCTAAATGTCAAAAATTCGTTAAACGTCAAAAGTCAAAATTTCGTTAAACGTCAACATTTCGTTAAACGCCAAAATTTTGTTAAACGTCAACATTTCGTTAAACTTCAAAATTTAGTTAAACGTCAAAATACATAGTTGGTTGCTTTATTTCTGCTGGATTCACCTAATAATACTAATAATAATATAATATAATAATAGTAATACGAATAATTGAAACTGACCTATTATTTGTTACTTTCAAATAATAATTAACGCCATCAAAATTTTGCAATACTTTTGGATGTAAAGTGGTAGTCAGAACGACTGCGACTGTCCTCGTTTTATGCGTTGTAAAGTGATTCTGAATCTGACATATGCATTGTCAATTATTACTGTCACCTTGACAGATAACATATGTCTATAACAGCATTCAAAACTTAACACCTGATTCATGATGTGTATATTTACCTAGTGAAAATTCCGTTAATCGTCAAAATTTTTTGATCGTGAGTGTCTATCAAAATTAAAATAACATTTTAATTTTTGCAAAATCTGTTGACGTCTAGAAGTTGATGAGTTGCAATTCCACCAGGTTGGCAACACACATATTCTCGTACATTTAAACACACCGAAATGATGTTAGCTAGCCAGGAAAGTGACAGAAGCTAGCCAGGAAGGTATTATCTATCTTAGTACCCAATAGCGCACTTTTTAACCGATTTTAAGGTTAGAAATGTTTAGTTTATTAACTAATCATGAATAAACATACGTTTTTCCAAGTGTTATTTAAAGTTCCAATTACAATTCTTTTGAGCGGTATAAGTTTACTGTTGGTGGCATCGTTTGAATGTGTCTAAAAATTAGATTATACGTATGTAGATACATACATACATAATTCATTCCTTGGAAGATCCTCGTGTAATATCAAACTCGACGTCTGTGCTGTATAAGATTGTTGACTACGTTCTTATAACTCCTTTACGTAAACAAAACCCCGAGACCAAGATCAATATTTCATATTCTGCTTGGCGTACGGTTTTTATTTACTACCGTAACAAAGAAGTTTAATCTTGCAAATGTAGTCCGTAAACTTCGCGTAATATTGTGACAACAAAATTGAGATACAAAGGAAGATTAACTAATTCCGGAATGAGGAGAGTGATATTTTAAAATTGCAAACTTGCAAACTTGCAACACTGCATACTTGAATTTCTGCGTATATAAACATGTTATTAATTATTTTAGACATTTTAAATTATTTTATGTTCTAAATTCAGTAAAATAGCTTTATACGTGCTTAAGTTCTAGTTCTCATTACTGGATTTCGTAGGTCTACATAGCGTAATATACCTAATTTGCAAAGTTTGCTGCGTAACCCAATTTTATTTCATTAATCAATTTAATTTTGCCCGATAAATTACTCTGAGCAGATCTGGTTTTGTTGAATAAATTTTGATTTAATGACGCCCAAAAAGTTTAAATTAGTTCGAGTTTCCACGAAGTTTGCAAATTATTGCTTGCATTTGAGGACTAAACATGTTTTTGAGGGATATTATTATTTTTTTAAGTATTAAATGCATTATCATTATTGCCAAATTTCATACTAATAAAGTATTCATTTATTCATGAACTTTTTCTGTTGCATAAATTTCATTATAAATAGGACTTGACGGAATAATAAATTCTGCTTGGAAAGAATTGTGTCTAGAAAGTTCCCTCAAACAGGATGTTGAAGGATCTTGGGGAGTAAATATCGATGACTGCTCTGAAATTCATTGTGTTTTTGGGGATGTCTACTGGATTGGATTTAGGTAGTCAGGATGTGGAAAAGTTGGTGGGCGTTGGATGTTCTAGACATAAAAATGTTTAAAATATGGTTGCCTAACAAAAATGAGGAATGCTTTACAAATAGAAGAAAACTAACTTGACTAAGAGCAGAGCCAGCGAGGGTGGAATCCACCATGACACTAAGTGCAACATACCGGAAGAAGAAACGAATGAGCTAAGATCAAACAGTCTAATTGTAAGAAACGATGCTAAGAAGTACCAGTAGATAACGATATTTGGGACGGGGCAAAAAAAAACCGTCTAAACCAGGGCCTGGAGGAGAAGGAAGATTTACATTAGCACTAATATGATTTATAGAGGAAAAAATCTACAATCCACGCAATTCGGAAGAAAAATATTGGGGAACACTATGCCAAGAACTAGATAACGATACTTGGGGCGGCGCCTACAAAATCATTAAAATAACAATAACACTGCATGAGCCTTGCATTGAAGTCATAAGGAGAATTGCTGTGGACCTATTCCCAACAACAGATGATAGATGTCAAATCGGTCCAACAATGAAGAACATAGAGCTCTTCTCTGAGGAGGAATTGAAGAATACAGCCTTAGGAATCAAAAGTGGAAAGATGTCCGTATCTGATAAGCTCCCACCAGATGCAATTACTATATATAGTTGCCAAGTGTACGGCAAAGATAAGATATTGGGGAACACTATGCCAAGAACTAGATAACGATATTTGGGGTGGCGCTTACAAAATCATTAAAATAACAATAACACCGCATGAGCCTTGCATTGAGGTCATAAGGAGAATTGCTGCGGACCTCTTCCCAACAACAGATGATAGATGTCAAATCGGTTCAACATTGAAGAACATCGAGCTCTTCTCTGAGGAGGAATTGAAGAATGCAGCCTTAGAAATCAAAAGTAGAAAGACGCCTGGATCCCGCCAGATGTAATTACTATACATAGTTGCCAAGTGTACGCCAAAATGCCTGAACAGCTTCATAAACAAGTTGTCGGAGATCCAAAATCCTGTACCAACGTTAATAAAAAGTCGTTTAAACGAGGAACTGGAGGAGAGGGGAGACTTGAATTGACACCAATGTGGCTTCCGGAGCGGAAAATCCACGCAATGCGGACAGCCATTGACACAGTACAAGTGTCTAACAATAATTGACGTGAAAACTGCTTTTAATTCTGCGGCCCACAGTTCAATTTTGGGCGAAAGAGAGAAGGATAGAAGGAGAGAATGGATAGAAACGAAGGAAAATAAACATCGAAAACAGCACCACGCTGAAGAAATGTGAAACCGAATGCTAGTGTGAACGACGAGATTCCAAAAGAAGAGAGCTTAAAAGTCAATATATGTAGGCGTACCACGGGGCTCTACCCTTGGCCCAGTGCTTTAAAACGTTCTGTACGATGGGGTATTGAGCCTGGCTTTGACTAGAGACTCAGCGTGTTGGGTGAGCACACGATCTTTGCCTAGTGGTGGGGGTTGGAGACGAATACACGTCAAATGAGAAATATGGACATGAAATATGCCTGCAATAGATAAGCACATGGTTGACCACACACGGGTTAAAACTGGCTCCAGATATGTCCAAAGCCATCGTGAAAGGAGGAAAAAAAGAGACCATCCTAGAGAGAGTGAAGCTGACTCCTATAAAAACGGTTACGTACTTAGGTGTAGTCGTGGGCGAAAGAGGACCTTTTGGAGCAGATGTAGTTATGGCGACCAGTTATGCCAAAGCAAACACATTGGCCTAGTGGCAAAGAAGATGGGACTAGGAGTGGGAAGGCACTTACTGGATCGAGCGTGTAATAAAAGACAGTTGATCGTGGATAAACTGTAAGCATTATTCTGTGGATTAAGGACAATTACGACCAGTATAACTACTGTAACAGTCTGACATTGTGGAACACACTCTTTTTGACCGTGACAGGTGGTGTGCAAGGCAAGAAGCAAACAACAAGTTCTACCTAGCGGGGCTTGAGGGTATATTTTAGACAAATGAAATCCGCTAAAAGAGCACTTAGAAGAAACGCACAAACTTCTGAGAGTTCCGCGTGTTTCGATGACAAGTGGGTCGTCATCTTCAATCGTATACCGAATAAACAACAATGTTCTGTATTTCTGTTTACCTTGTCTATCAATTCTTTTGAATCAACTTCAGACTCAACTACATGACATTGTATTAGCTTTTCCACTTCACGAACCCCGTTTTTTCCCCCCGTTTAACGCATCGGTGGTATAAATTTTCAATTAAAAAAAGCTAACACGCAGACTATGCTTTTACCTACAATCTCCCACACCAGCGCCCCTATAAATATGTATAGGGCGTTGTGGAGGCAAAAAGCGAAATCATTATCACTTATTAAATATTAAACGGAGTGGACAACCCTCGTCACACAGTCTCCAAAATTGAAATCGTTTACACCCCGAATTTGTTGCGTGCCAATGGTTTTAAAAGGTTTCCCCCCTTTTTGTATAAATATCTTCGTCGTGTTCGAATTATGCTGAAATATGGATACACATCCGCTACTAGCTACTACATCCAAGTGACGGGTACATAAAGTTTTAAAGGAACATTTCGGATGTATTCGTTTATCGTTTGTACCGCGATTAAATGAATGATGGGAAATGAAAAGTCAAGGGAAATTTCTCCCAGAATATTTTATATGGATAAATCCTTTGAATATTTAAAGAAATGGAGAACGCTGTAATCGGAAAACGATTGTAAAACTTGTATACATATAATACGGTTTAAATTTTAATTACGAAAATAATCTTACTTAAAATACTAACACATTAAGGAGGCGGATTGAGGATGATAAGAGGATATTCGCAGATGTTAGGCACAACTTCCGTTCCAATAGTGTCACCTGCGCGCAGGTAAAATACGGCGGAATATTAAAATCGACAGCGTTTGCTGTAACGCCCGAATTAAACCAATGCCTGTGAGAAACGAGACCGGTATAGCGAAATTTTCGGAAATTTATTTGATAGCGGCCGACAGCCAAGCGTCTGAGGTCCTACTCCGTTCTCTCCCTTTTAATAACTGTTTAATTACACTTTAGGGCGCAATTAAGGACCCGAAGCCGAGGCCAATTTAATTCTAGGCGAATTGTACGTTTTACCATTTTCGGCACTTCCGAGTACCTTTAAGACGACCTTTCGTGCGCTTAGATACACTTGAAACTATTTTGAAGTGGGCAAATTTGAAGTAGAAGACGGTATACCTGCGGTACACATTTTGATCTTCAAGAAATAATTTTCGTTGTTCTAATACTACTGTATTGATTTGAATTGCTTCGCTCTTCTTTTTCGTGCAAATAGGAATTGGTTCCATATAATTTAAAATGCAGTACATGATTCTGTAATTGCAGTTAGGCCAACCATTAAATTAAAATGAGTTAAACAATTTTTTTGAGCGTTATTTGCATCACGAACGGTGCTATTTCCGAACCATGAAGAATGGAGCTTTGGTGGATCTAAAACCAGCAAACAGCCACAGTTGTGTCTCTTTGTGTCGGCTTTGTCGTAGGCGGCGTCGGAGACTCTGACCGGGAAGACATCTGCGTCGGATGGGTTTTAAGGAATGTGCTAAGCCTTTTTCTTAGCTCGTCAACGGTACCTGCAGTATTTTAATCCAATCCTTCCAAAACTTTAATCAATTTCTCTTTCGGGAGTGAATAAATCGATGAAACTGGCGCGGAGGATGTTTTAAAAGAAAGTTCCAGGTTTTTTTCTGCGTTTGTCATCTTAATGAAGAAATGGAAGAAGAAATGCTATAATTATATATAGATACTATGTAGAAATAAATAAAGTACTATTACTGCTTGTCTGGTTATTTTCGAAAACTGAAATCACTGTCCTAGCAAAACTAGCAGTGACAAACCACAGTAAATATGTATACCGGGATCAGGCTTAGATAATCGGTTTTAAACAGGTCCCTGCTCGGGCGCCAGTTAATTTGCAACGGTACTTTCGGGATTCCGGGAATTTAGACAATTAAACGAAAATCCAGGTAACAGTGACAGTACTAAACAAACGTGCAAATCTCTAACCACTAAATAGGTGAAAATTAACCTGTTAAATATTGAATATGTTGTTCGCCAGATACGGGGCAATGGTGTGTCGGGAGGGTCCACAAACTCGACACCTCACCGAAAGGAAACACAGAGGCCAACGATCTCGGCACACTCTATGTTTGGATGGGTGGTGGTTTTGCAGAGGCCAACGAAATCTCGGCCTCACTCTGCGAACGGACGGTGGGGTTTCTGAAGAGGCCAACTGGATTGGCCCACTCTTCAGAATACTCGAGGTTATATGGGGCCAACAAAATTTCGGCTCACCCAACGGTCAGGATGTGCTGGCCAACTAAATCGGCTCCGGCAGTCAGGAAGGAAAGGGAAGAGAGCTGGCAAGTAAGTGGAATTTAACATCAAAACGTGGCCGTTATATACCCTGGCAAGTACCTTTTTGTGGCATGACATCACGAGCAAAAACATGGTTAAAATATACACAGCACATCAAAACTGGTCGTATACAAGTGAGATCAAAATTATTTACATATATTTATGCTAGTTCAAGAAAACAATTTAAAAATAAATATAAATTCGGTAAAAATATACGGAAATTTCTAAAAAAAAATGTTTCTCACGGTAGGGGTTGGTATTCATGGACTGAAAACCAATTTCTTTAGAGCCCTCAGAGCATCTCCAACAATGTTTGAGGCGGAGATAGACGCCATAAATCCAATACACTCTAAAAGCTCTACCTACTCACAGTTTTGAATCCAAATTATTCTGGGAATGTCGATGAATGTGATGCAACTGATCTCAAAAAACAGAGTATTCTTGATGTAGGTTCCAGGACGCGCAAATACCCAAGGAAATGACATGGCGGATGAACTCGCAAGAGAAGACGAGGACATGCATGTCATTGCATCAGAATCCTTCTTTGGCGTGTCAAAGCACCAGATCAAGAACAAATTTGACTGGGAAGCAAAACGAAAGAAATTCCTCTGGAGGAAACACCTGGATAAACACAAGCGAAGAAATTTATCAATTTCTCGTCAAATGAAAATAAAAAAATTCTTGATGTAAGAAAATCAGACTTAAGGACCCTTACAGACCTGCTTACTGATCATTGCCCTCTAAAATATGAGCTCAAAAAGACGGGCAAAGCGATCAAGATCAGAGTCATCAAGATTGCATTCAAACACTGCAAACAGCCATTCTTGAGAACACATTCCGTCTACAATTTTTTTCAGACAGAGTTCATCGTTTTAGAAGTCACCTTTTGTCAAGTCATATCTATAATAATGCTTATGCAATCGAAGATATTGAAGTAATTTCTGTAGATTTTTCGTAGGATCAATTCAATGTTCGAAGTCATCTAAAAACATTTTTGAAACAGTTTTTTGGTGTAGAATTTTTTGCATCGTCGTGCTGGATGAAAACAATGATAGACTTAAACTTCTCCAATCGTAGATTTTTCAAGACTGGGAGCCACTGATGTGGTGATTAATATTCCAAAAGTGTTTGCTTTGAATGGTCTCCTCTAATCTGTTGACTGGAATAAGGGGCAAAGATTTATCCTTGAGATAAGTCTTCTTCCTTGTTTTGGAAAGCCCTAAGACTCTGGCTTCCTTTCACAGCCCTGCTCAAGTTCCTCCAGAAGTTAGTGATAATTTTGGATACCAAAAAGTTGATCTGTAGTAGAAGTTGTAGTACTTCTACATTAGTGGTAACTCTCTAAAGTCTTTCCGATTATGGCCTCCGCGACAGGTCCTGTAAGTGTCTTAGTCTCTGGTCCTCTTGGTTCTGGTTTGTAAGCTCTTGTTTTCAATTTTAAAATATTATTGGCTCACTAGGCAGCACTATAAAAGATCTCATTATCGTGACAATTTGGCTAAATTCCGTAGAAATTGCTTTGAGCTCGTTTGTATCAACCAAAACATTTCAATGCTGTTGGGCCTTTAATCCACCACCATTATTAGAAGTTTGCGCATTTTAGTTTCAAATTTGAAAAACTCCAGTGCCAGAAGGCTATTCTGGATAAAGTTCGCTTGATCAGAATAGTGTGAGTACCAAAACTAATTCTTTTGGTCTTCTTCTTGGTTGTCAACTAAACTTTATTCATAATCGTATTAGGCGAACTCTGGAATCTTGTAGGACTTCTGATCAGTCAGCCTCGCATTCTATCCATTAAGACTAAGAATTAAACTAGAAGCACTGTCAACAATTTTTGCGTTTTGGCAATTTTGAAAGATTCTTGAGCAGAGGTACCATTCAAAGGGTATCCAGATCGGAGAACCTACTGATCCAGTAGTTGGGGGAGTTAGGCCTCCTCCCAGGGTTTTAACGAGGCGAATTCTAGAGCTCATTTTCGTCGTCGTGGTCCAGCTTTAGAGAAATTGAAGACCCTTGAAGATTCTTTGGCCACCACATCATTTTGGGTGAGGTTCTCTGAACTAGAATAGGGTATGGCTTTGAGTTAATGCTCTTTCATTGCTTCCAACTAGACTGCCCTCATAATCCTGTCCAGACAACTCTGGAATCTGTTAGGACTCCTGATCAGTCAGTCTCTCATTGTTCTGTCTACTAGGACTGCAATTTCCGAAATACCATTAAAGTGTTTACGTTTTAGTTTCAATTTTGAAACATTTTGGAGAATTGAATATATGTACTATGAGTAGAGTCCTCCTCTTATTAATACCGGGTTCTAACCATTTTTTTTTTCCCTTAAGCTACAAAATTCGTCTAGCAAAATTTTGCAGATTAAGCTCCAGCCCTATAACCGCAAATATACGCGAGTTTAAACATCCCGAAGTGATAATTCGCAATTTGTCACAAACCTCAAACGTATATCCGCCAATCTATCAATGACGTGCATCGGAAAAACTTTTATAGCTTTTCCGAAAGTATTTACGCTGCGTTTCACAGCCAGAGTGGCTACGATGGCACTTGTCTTCCCGTTTGATAAAGGAGCCGACTCGACAACTCCACGTTATCGATTACGCTGGCAAAACAGTTTATGTGTTATCATTTATCATTTCCAATTGCTTTGTTTTCCCGGTTATTGTGTCTGTGGCAGCTTGCTACTGCGAGCTGTAGTTTAAATGTTTGCATATTTGATTTTGATACAAATAATTGTTGTCTAGAACATATTTCAGGTTGACGTAATAATTTAATTCAATATCATATTATAAGATAGTTTAAAGCCCTTAAAAAATACTCGCTTCCCAATGGATTCTTCGAGGAGCAGCACAAAGTACCTACCCATTTCTTTTGTTAGAGACGATTCCTGCATACTATTATTCACTGACATTCGCATCCTTTACAAAAAAAAATGAAGAGAGGGCGGGTAAAAGAGATACCTACCCTTATACGTATAGAAATATTTAAGAGACTTGAAATGTAGGACGCACCTGAACCAGATCCCCGTAATCCCCGCCACCTGCATTGAACGTGAGGTGGCAGATGAAGGGTATTTTATCTTCCTTGGGACGGTGTAGCTCCAAGTCGTATGTTTTCCCAACTTCGCCGTAGTACGTCCTGTTGCAACCTGAAAGTAAAGAGAACGAGATCTTAGTCCATTAATTTTGCTCTCGTGTTTTTTCGTGTAAATAATTTGTTTTCGAGATAAATAAGACCTTACAAATTGTTTCTATGTTATATTTGTATAAATTAATATCAAAAATGAAAGATTCCTAACGTTATTAGGACAATAATAATAAGATAAAAAATTAGCCCAAATTTGCAGCTTCATTGAGCTTGTCAAATTTTATAGGTTATGATCAAAATCTAAGCAAGACTGGAGCAATAGCTGTTTTCTATTTTTTTCTTTTGGGTGGTGTATGTCAGGATCTTAAGGAGACCAACTTGACTAATGCACCAATATACTGGATTAGGTCAGAGCACCTTAGATCAAAATCGTTCGACGTCATAGAGTATATCTGCAGTTTGATTGGAGATGATATGCGAGAATTTTTATAGAAAAATCGGCTTACATGCAGTAGTCATAATGGTGGAAAGCCTAATATTCCTTACCAGGCGTCGCATCTTGAGCAGCAGATCGTCTGTGACATACCTAATCGTGAGTTGGAAGGTGAGATAAAACCCAAGTACAAAAGCTAGCGAGAGAAATTATGACTGCTAGATAGCTTAGAATCTACACCCAGACTAGGTACCATACTAGAAAGGTCCAGCTGATGAATTAAGTAATTTTTAACATAGTTTAAAGTGATTAACATCATAAAAAAACGCAGTTCTAATCAATCGGGCAATACAGCTTAAGAAGCCGCTGCAACTGTCATCCACATTCCCCAGAAAAGAAGTAATAATCTGTTTCTAAATAGCAGCTTCCACGATTCCATCAATTATTTTCTTGAACGGCCAAGCGGTGCCAAATCCTCCATTAAGAGGTTGACTATCTTGCAGAACAGGTCGATGCACATTATTATCTTGTTCGCAATGCTGCAATATCTTCTATCTATCTCTATCTGAGTCCTCGCTAGTGCTGATCAAAAACACCTTAGAGAGGCTTGATCAGTATGAAAACTTGTGGTTTGGCATCGTGTGAGGCTGCATCTGGACACACCATCACCTCCTCTCATTCCCAAATGAATTTCGAAACTGGGAACAACTACTTCACTGCCGAGACGTGGTTTATTACAGTTGTTCTATTCACGTCATCTAGATCATAAACTCCAGTGGTTAAAAGATGGAATGGAGTCAATTAGGAAGCCAAAACCGCCAAAGATCCAGTTTTAGACAAAATTTGTTGAATGGATTTTGTTTAGCTACCTCTACGGGTTTGCTGATAGCTTATCAGATTATTTCAGCCAGCTGTCATCACCAGTTGTCTCCTGGCTTGCGCTAAAAGTGGTTGTTTTTGCATTTTGGTATCAGTGGGAAACGTAAAAGAGTTGCCGTTTCTGTTGTGACTACTGACTTTGAATATGGGAACTGTTGCAACTGTTTGGGACTGGAGTGGTAAACGTCAAACGCAAACGCCAAAAGTTTTCTAAATTAATAGTGTGAGTGGAGGAACTGGGTGTAGTTCAAACATTTTAAGGAAATCCTGTGAGTAATGCAGTCAGTAGGCTAATATTTCAAGCTAAGGTGCTTGAGTCATACAAGATCTTTAAAGACGGCGAGAAATCATTCATTACAAGTGATGGATGGCTGGAGCGATGGAAGAAAAAATTATACCATAGGGTCTAAGCAAAGACCTGGTTCATCTGAAGTAGAGGAGTCGCAGGTTTATATGGAAGGAATAGGCTTTAAAGGATGGTTCAAGTATTTAACTCAGTCCAAGCTAGTTTTTAACTTTGAAGTTAAAAAAACTACAGATATAGTTATTCTGGAACCGAGCTCGGAAAAAGCTCGGACAGCCAAGCAACACTTAAAGTTATTAGTTTAGCAACTGTTGACTCTAAACTGGTTTGGGACTGCGTTAATGCCTAAACGAGGTGGGTTCCCAAAGGAAACTAGCTTTGGCCTGGGTTCCCAGCCACGAGGGTGTGAAGGGAAATGAGGCGGCAGACGATCTGGCCAGACAAGGATCGTCGAGGCAATTCGTCGGGCCTGGCTCATCCTTCGGCACCACCAAATCACAAATCAGGAAATCCATCAACGAATGGATACACAATAGGTCCAGGGATTGGTGGCACAGATCACCTGGGCAAAGACAGGCAAAGGAGTTCCTAAAAGAACAGAAGCCTGAATTCACCAGAGACCTACTAGATAAAGACAGGAAAACTGTCAAAATGTTAGTAGATCTCTTGACTGGTCTCTGTAGACTAAATAGGCATATATGCAACATAGGCCTAGCGGAAGGGGCCATGTGCAGATTCTGCAAGGAGGAGGAAGAAACCCGATCCATATACTGTGCCACTGCGAAGGTCCGGCAAGGACAAGGTTTCTTATTTTGGGCACAGAGTATCCCACAGCACAGAGCTAGATGCAGGAGCCGCTCTCAAGGACGTTAAGCATCATAAAGAGGGAAAGTTAGAGGACCACCGCTAATCTAATCTAATCTTATCTAATCTAATCTAATCTAATCTAGTTATTCTGGAGCATCTGTAATGCAATGCTTCTAGTTTTGCCACAGATAAAACAAAACCAGTCTACGAACAATGTACCATAACCAAAGAAGCGCATGAATGGATAGCAAAATTTATAGTGAAAGGTTTATGAGGAATTTGTTCCCAACACCCGTAATAATCTAACTTCACCAAGATGCTAAAGAACTGTGTTGTGGTGATACTAAACCTGTATTACTACACTCTACTGTAAAGAGGTATTGCTGACAAAAGTTCTTTAAGATGCTGATTACAAAATTGGACTATAGGACGAGAAAAATGCAGCTTAGTGGATTGCTTCAGCTTGGTGTGAGGCAAAAACTACTATCATTATTCAAAGACAACTAGTACATTTTTTGGCTTAAATGGAACTCTTTAAAAAAGTGCTAGAAGGGAAAATCAAACCTTATTGCATCCCTGCCAAAACATCTCTGAATAATTTCAAAACGAAGTCTATAGCTTTGTTCATGAAAAGTTTTTGATAAACGCTTTGATCGTTGTTCATATTACTTTGAGAAAAATTCATGGCAAATCGCAAAAAACTTGTCAAACTCATTAAACCTAAATCTAAATGGTATAGGCAATATCAAGCTTAATGTATCCTACCACTGAAAACCAAAACCATAGCTCATTCTGTTTAGTGAAGTGTTTTATGAGTACTGTTCATGTCAAGTACACTGCTGCAAATAATTGACGAGCCCACCCTGTATAATCTGACGCGTGAAGATACAACCAAAAAATTTGCGGAGCATCAAGGTTTCCTATAGACGAGTCTATGCAGCGAGTTTCGACTCGCTATTAGTGAGCGGCTCCGATAGATGAAACCATCGCCATGAAGACCGAACGGGATAGAAGAAATCGTTCATTTTTAGTGTGGTGTGAAGGGTGTAGTTGTATCCGCTGCATAATGGCGAATCGATCGTGCTATTTGAGCGAGTTTGAGCGAGGAATGATTCTAGGGATGCACATGGCCGGTGTATCTTTCCGTGAGATTGGGTGCACTCTCGAGCGGTTGTTGTTAGCTGTGCAACGGTCATGGCGAGAATGGACTGATGTAGGACGTACGCGCCTTCAGCCGCGAGAACCACGCCTTTCTGTTCAGTACTGTAACGTCGCGTACGTCGTCCTCAAGGCAACTCGGAGCCGTTTGGACAGCAATTATTATATTTCTAGCAGTGCATGTGTTTGTATTTACTTCATTCTAGCCTACTTGAGTTTTAGCAAAAATACATCCCTATGAACCATAAAAGATTGTAAAGTATTTCAAAAAGCAAAGGTTTACATTCAGCGAAGACATTAAGCATTGTCTTTATGGTGATGCCCAAATCGAGATTAGTGATGAGAAAATTATCAGAGAGTGAGGAAGACAAAGCCACAAACGATGTAATTACAAAAATATTACTCCACAGTGGGCTAAAATCGACCAGAATCGCTTTTGCTTACGTAGACGGATAACAAAACAAAGCTCGCTTGTACTGGAGGTATATTTCTTCTGACATCATAGAAACTGACTTTTAAAATGCTAGATAACATTTACTCGCCGAGAAAACCTTCCACATAAATCGTAACTCGACTTGCACACACAACTACATAAATCAATTTCTTTTAGTCCAATAAGCGCCGGTTGACCTAAATATGTACTACACCCGAATCAATTATAAATCCTCAAAATTGCTGCTCGACCACGTCTCGCCAGCTTTAGGAGGTAGTGGAGGGCTATAGCGCTTCACGAGACATGTGAGACCGCGCACGGATGCACATACCACCAGGCGCATACATACATTCATCCTGATGCGATCGGATTGAAATGTACCGCTATCTCCCGCTTTGCCACCGGGGATGTCAGGAAAAGCTCTCCCGCAACTCACAAACAAAGACACGACAGATCAATATTGGGGGAGCGCACCGTGATGATGTTCCTAGCTGCTTTGGAATAACAACTAGTCGAAATCCCAAGGTCGATGTTAATTTAGATTAGTGCTAGCAAGAGAGAAGTACAAAGTGCAACTTCTTTAGGAGTGGATATGCTGCTATGTATAGTATGTTAAAAAAAAAACAAAATCAAAATAAAATATACAGCGTGTTCATTTGAAAACTTCCTATCGTAAATTTCGGAAAAAGAATCCTGAAACACAAGATCTTTTTTGTTTGTTGCGGAAATAGTTATTGAATAGAAACATTTGAGACCAGCGTTTCTAAATGATGATGATTCCTGATGGCTTTTCAATCATTTCTTCATTATCAACTTCTTTCTTCTCGCCTTCTACTCCCACGTCCCCCACCTGTCGTTCTCTTTGACCCGTTTGCGTACCCCAACTAGCTTTGAGGTTGTCTGATAGGCTGCTAGAGTTGTTAGGGCCGCCTGACTGTCCAATAGGATATGTATCAGCTGACCCTTTGGTTGTTTATCCAATGCCCTGCGGGCACATATCTCTATTGCTAGTATTTCAGTTTGTTGCACGATGGTATATTGCCCTAATATCATGTATTCTTCATGATTTAGGGTTTCCCCATATATACCTGCCCCAGAACCTGTCGTTCTCTTTGACCCGTCTGCGTACCAGATCTGGGTTCGGATTCCAGGTTTCTGGTTTTCACTCCACTCCTTCCAATCTAGGACAACCTTGAATGGTTTATCAAAGGAGAGTTTGGGAATCATTGTATCACAGCCCATTTCAAAAATGGGGTTTGTTATTTCAGTGGTTACTCTGGTATGTCCCGAGGTATTCTGGGTTCTCCAGTTTCCACCGCATTTTAGTCTGTGTGCCCATATTCTTGCCTCCCACTTATGTAAATGTCCAAGGGAGGCAGGTTTACCATGGTCTCCATAGCAGCTGTTGGCGTGCTTTTTGCAGCACCAGTGATACACAGGCAAGCTAACCTCTGAACTTTTGCGAGTTTTGCAATCGCTTGCTTCTGTGTAACTTTAGTCCACCAAATCAGGCAACCGTAGGTTAGCATAGGTCTCCACTGCAGTGTACAGCCAGTGCATCATGCGTGGTTTTAATCCCCATGTTTCCCTAATTGTCCTTCGGCTGGTCATTAGTGCTCGTTTGCACTGATATATCATCTGTTCAAGATGTTGTTAACTTCGAGTCAAGGACCAATCCTAAAAACTTTGTTTCCTGACTGAATTGTACTGGTTCGTTATGAAGTGTCGATGGTTTTAGGCCATCCAACTCTCTTCTTTTCGTAAAGGGTACCAATGTTGCTTTCGCAGGGTTAACTCTTAGGTTTTCCTTCCTACACCACCCTCCTGGTCTTTTCAGAGCTCTTTGCATAAGTTCTGAAATAGTGCTCGCATTTTTCCCCACTGTGAGTATTGCAATATCATCTGCATACCTCTGGGTATAGTAGCCCTCATCGTTTAAGGTAACTAGCAGTTCGTTAATTAGAAGGTCCCATAGTAGGGGTGACAGGACCCCTTCCTGAGGGCATCCCTTGCGTACCGACACCTGCATTGTTTCATTTGCTAACAATGTTTCAATGAGTCGTCTTTCCAGCATGGCCTTGATCCACTTACAGATAGTGTCTTCCACACCACGATTGCTGGCGGCTCTTATCATTGATTTAAAGGAAGTATTATCAAATGCTCCCTCTATGTCCAGGGATGCTACTAGAGCAATCTACTGATTGTTGATAGATGCTTCTACTCGCGATACAAGTTGGTGTAAGGCACTATCACATGATTTTCCTGACTGGTAAGCATGTTGATTAGGGTGTAATGTAGTAGTGAGGTTCCCTAATATGTTTTTCCAGCAGTTTTTCCATAGTTTTGAGTATAAATGAGGATAGGCTTATGGGTCGGAATGCCTTAGCCTCAGCATACGAGGGTCTTCCCGGTTCCGGTATAAAGGCAACCTTTGCCCTATTCCACATTTTCGGTATATATCCTAGAGCTAGACTGGCTCTGTATGTATATCCTGCAAAGCAATGGTACTATATATTCCTCTCCTTGTTGCAAGAGTACTGGAAGTATTCCATCCGAACCAGGCGATTTGTAGGGTTTGAAAGAATTGATAGCCCATACTACCCTGTCGTATGTTATTGCCCTCCTAGCCAGTTCCCAGCAGCCTCTGTTCGCCCTCTGTGGGTGATTTTGAGGTTTTTGCTGGTTATCCGCATTTTCAGGGTTAGTTTCTTCTGAGGTTGGAAAGTGCCTCTGAAGTAAAACTTCGAGGGTTTCTTTTCCAGTGTTTGTAAAATCTCCCGAGAGTTTCTGTATAGCCCCCAGGTGGTTAATTTAGGGGGGAAGTTTTCAAATAAAGAGGCTGTATTTAAAAACCGCTATAAATCTTTGAAATTTAAACTACTTACAAACATTTCTAACCGCGTAAGATTCCATATTTACCCCACCTACGGCATTTCGAAATACAGGCATGTACGCGAATGCTTTACTACGTTTTAATGTTATTGACGCACATACCGTTTTAGTATATTACATACCGCTTACGTAAAAATGTACGTAATATTCACATTAAGGATTCTACATACCATCCCTCGATTCTACAGCAGTGCCCTCTATATTTGCCAGGCAAAACCTCACGTACTACCAACATAAGACCGTGTTCCCCCAGCTAACGTTTCGTGTACGTCATCATATTTCCGCTGCAAGGCGTTTTCCCCCAATGAAACGCTGCGTAGTTTCAGGTGTTTGCCTTTAATTTCTTAAAAAATTTAATTTATAGAAATGATTGAAACAGCCACCATATGACATCATGTGATGTAAAATATGTATGTGTAAACAAAATGAGTAACACTATCGTTCACGTTTTCAGAATATCGCTGCGGCATGTAATCCGCCATATTAAGATAGCGTTCGCGAAATTTATACTTTAAGGTATACGTGATAGACGATCTTTTCCCAGCAAAAGTAAAGCAAAAGAAACGCACGTCGTAAACAACGTGTCTGAAAAATTGGGCGCTCTTGACGTACAGAATTTATGTTAGCAATGCGTATTCGTATAAAGTTGGTTTAAGTTTGGGAAAAGCACGCTATTTCTTTTTTGACGATGATGCAATACTAAGAGAGAGGGCATACTCGTATGAAGTATTTTGCGGCATCTCTCAACTAGTTCTATATTTCACGAAATAAAATTTCTCAGTTTGTAGAAGTTTCTGCTTCCATTCATAGCAGCATTTCCGTGAAAAGTTAGTGAAAATGTTCTACTACGATAACTGTAGTAGTATCTGGTTCTATGTATAACAAATTTTTGGGACGGCCAAGGTTTGCAATATTGCTTCAAGATGGACTTCAATGTCATCTACCCTTTGCATATGGAGTACTATTGCTCTTCCACTTTCTGCTAAAGTTTCAGAGGTCTCAGTAGGATTACCTCATCCAGATATGCTTATTGGTGTCTAACTTAATATCTCTTCAAGATCATTCTTTGAGTATTGACCATAATATCTATTCCGTTCTTGAAAATTCTTCACATTCGTTCTTTGATCCTTGTAGCAATCATTCTTTCTTCTGAAACTTTTCTTTGACAATTTTTTCACAGGATTTTATAGGTCGAATGGAAAGTGACTCAAAGAAGCAAATTGACAGCTGTCAGAAGTTTCACCTATTACAGTCAAACACATACAGGGGGGGCATTTTGACCAACCCATCAAAAATTGTTACCTCAATTATCACGATTCTTCCATTTTTGGCTTCTTACTGCCTTACTTGTTTGACTACAGCTTTAACTCTTCCTGTCTGTGCAGTCTGTGTCTAATATCCTTACCACAACACCACACCAGAGGAAAATTCTACCACCCCCTCTGATTGATCTTAGAAATCTGATGCTTTAAGCAAATCCCAAGAGATGATGATATTGGATATCGTCATTCAACTTCCTATTGTTCTCCTTCAATTATGACGACTAATAACAAATAAACGAATGAGAAACCTACCTTTTGAAGACGTCAAAATGATTTCCTGACCATATATATCACCAGATTTAAAAAGTCAAGTGTCCAAAAAGAAAAGGTATGAAGCTGGTTGAAGATTGAAAAATTAATTGGACTATTCAGTGCAGAATCACTTCTGAATCTAAAGTATCCAATCCACAATGAAATCTCATATCCGAACCATAAACATGATCATACTATAAAAAGTATCACATATGCATCTACAATTTGGTTTTGAGGAAAATTATAAGTGTTGCAATTAAAAAAAATACGGGTCTCTACATTTTGACAGATGTCCAAAGTATTTTGATGCTTGCAAGTATTGCAATAAGGATCATATTTACACTCTGCGTTTGAGATCGTGTGACAATGTGAGCTCGCATTTTTCCCACATTCGTAATGCCATTTATAGCACAATCGCTTCTACAATCTGACAGCTGTCACAATTTTTTTCTTAACTAGAAGTAATTTAAATTTAACAAACTTGCAGGTGTTAAAACGGTAAAAAGCCATTTTTTGATAAGCTGACAGCTATAGTAGGTATTTTTATTATATGCCAACCTTCAAAAAGTATATATGAGGTTTGGAACTATTGACACTGTGAAAAGCAACTGTGTATACAATCTGACAGCTGTCAGAAATCTTTTAATTTCTATTTTACCGTCTGAAGGCGTTGATACTACGACAAATGTTGATTGATGTACGAAAATCCTGTGGTATCACAGAGCATGAACAGCTTGAACCCCCATTTGTGCGGCTTCATGGGATTATACTGTTTCAAATGATGCCTAGCTTTGGTAGCACAGAAATGTTCATCAATAGAAAGTTTTGATTCCAAAGGAATTGAAGAAAATGTCGTCGTCAACTCGGTAATTACAGGTCTAATTTTATGAAGATTATCATAATGGGGATCACTTCTCTCAAGTATTTTTGTATTGTCATTCAAATGAAGTATACTTTTCAAGTGTTCAAATGTATTCATAGTCATTGCAGATCTGATACTTGGAACTGCTATATCTTGCCGCAAGTAACATCGAGTTCTTGGTAGTTTTACTACTGATGTATACAAACATACTCCCAAAAATTTCTGAATATCTAATGTAGCAACGTTAGCTGGTTTGTTTGGATTTTTTTGAACACTGTACAAATTAGTTTCTTCGACAATCTTTTTAATAAAAGTATCCGAAAAAAAATATTTGAAAAAATCAAATGGAGTGTTTAGATCTAACACATTATTTGGGAGCTCCGAATTGCCTTTGAATCTTAGTGCATCATCATTTATTTGTAAATGTTTCTTGTGCTATAAGATTTTTGCTTATTGTTCGCTTTTGTAGAACTAATTTAACAAACTTGCAAGTGTTAAAACGGTAAAAAGCCATTTTTCTATAAGCTGACAGCTATAGTAGGTATTTTTATTATATGCCAACCTTCAAAAAGTATATATGAGGTTTGAAACTATTGACACTGTGAAAACCAACTGTGTATACAATCTGACAGCTGTCAGAAATCTTTTAATTTCTATTTTACCGTCTGAAGGCGTTGATACTACGACAAATAATATTTTAGCAGTTTGACCGTGTCGGCAATATTTTCATACAATAATTTCTGCAATTGGACAGCTGTTAGGAAGATTTTGATGCTGACATGTGTTAAAATATCAAAAAGATGACATATACTTACAATTTTGACAGTTGTCACAAATTGTGTAGGCTTCCAAGATGGCTGCGGTGGTTGGGCGTCTCCCCAATGACGTTAGAAAAAGATGATGACATTTTTCTCGAAAAATCGTATTTTGACTGATGTACCACTCGAGCTTGGGAACAAAATTATTAAGAACTGAGGACATTTTCTCGGTATTTTGTATGTTTATCTCAATTGGAGATTGTTAAAGTACTGAACTGTATAATATGTGGGTCACGCCATCTACATACTGGGGATGAACTATGTTTAGTTTTTACAACTGTCAGAGTTTCTTTCTTTCGAACCTTAATCTTCATAGAGATTAACTGAAATAATGAGAATAATCACTTATGGTTTTAGTTTCTTTTTAAACTCAATTAGGAGAGCAGAGGCAGATTAGAATGGCTCTAAAATGTGTAGCAACAAAGTGAGCTAAAATTTATTGATCCATGTCCAAACGAAAGTAGGATTCCTTTACCCCCACTCTTTTTATAACTAAAGCTAACGCAGTTTGATGGAAAAAAATATGTGGGTGTTGTTGGTAGGTCTTCTATACACGTTGAACCTATAGTCGTTGGCTTTATGATTATCCAAAACAACAAAATTCAAGACTTTTTCAGGCCACCACTTCCAGTGTAGTTAGTTTGGCAGCCAACACATCCTTTAAGTTTCTTCTAATCTGAAGCTTGAGATGTTTTTATAGTACTCTCCCATTTATCCAAAGTTTTTAAGAATTGTCCATAATTCCCAAATTAATGAAGACAGTAGCACTTTATTGGGTTGTATGTATGGAAGATGCAAGTTTGATGTTAAATTGTTTGTAGGTGGTTTCACAATGTATATTAGTAATAATCAGTTGCTCTACCATCCCATTAGCAGAGAAAACAGATGGCCATGTAGTAATTTTGTACTATGTGCGTCCAAGAGCTGTTTGGTAAAGTTTAGAGCTCTCATCAAGTTGTGCAATTAGTTTTGCTTTTTTTTAATATTATTTAGTTTTGGTAAGACATAACTAATAGTCTTCCTTATGACTAGTCAATGCACGCCAACCCATTGGAACTGCAAATGATGTGTCAAAATTTTGTCAAAATTATACATATTTGGGGAGTCCAAATATTGTTTTTAGTGCCCACATGGTAAACCCTCAAGAGAATAAATTTTTTAATTTTAAAAAGCGTTAAAGGATTTCCTTCAAGTTATATGAAACAGAACATTACGTACAGTATTTCCATACAAGTAGCTACAGATTGGATACCAAAACTACTGTAACTCATCAGCACGACCATATTCGGTAAAGCTACTATACATATTAAAAACGATAAATTTCAAGTTTCCTGTTAAATCTATCCGACAAAAAGCGGCCACGAAAGAGAGATCTACCTCACTAAAACTTGAATATTAAATTACAAACTCTATAGCAGCTACTGGCGGCGTGTTTTCGTACAGCAACTTCGTTTGTTAGTTTTTATAGTTCGGTTTGTGAGCCTCGCCTCGTTTCTACCCGCAAAGTTATTGTTATATATATTTGGAGAGTAGGGGTGAAAGGAAATTTATACACAGCCATTCACTAGCACGAAAACGATCCCGCCAACCCCTCGACCTATGTAACTGAAAATAAGATAGGTCGAACTGTACGGCGCACAAGGAAAGAATGAAGCAAGAGCAACTTTTTTATATCAGCCAAGTTTTCCAATTAAATTGAAAGAATATAAAGGAACTTGTTCGTACGAGATTAAGAGTTATTTCTGCGGAAAGAAGATATCAACGTGTCAAAAAAAAATCTCATCCACAAGGATGTATAGGGTGAAAAAGGAGGGAGAAAATGAAGACGTATACACTGATGGGGAAATAAATGGGTGCCATTTAACACGATGAATAGCACCTTCTTTATACAGGCTCTTTAGGGAAGGTTAACATCTTAACTGGAGAACTACAGGAGAATGTATTGGAACGTTGAGAATATAATAATAAATTTCTTGTGTGTACAGGTGAATATGGCAGAATTACAATAATTTTGTTTGCATACCATGTTCAGGGCAGACTCCAGCTCTTGTTTCGCCCTTCCTGTTTTGAACTACTCCAGCTTACTAATCTTTAGTAAATAACAACATCACACGTAACTCGCTAAGATGATTTAGTTGAAAAATGGTTACCAGAATCGTTTGAGTGCCTAGTATTGACTATAATTTATTAAAATAATAAAATTGCGACGGCCACAAATATCTTTTACGAATAATACATGAAATTTAACTGTTAATATTGTGGAGAATAAGATTAAAAAGAAAATGTAATGGCAGGAACCGAACGCGAGCCACCAGTGTAGTTATCCACTGGGCTACGGAGGCTTGCTTGTTGAGAAACTAACATTATCAATATAACGGAATGAACTTCGTGCGTTCATTCAACGCCTTAAACAACGTTGATTTTCTCAGGCACTAGGGCTCAGAACACAAGTTCTGTTGGTGAATACTGCAATGAAGGACTATAAAATCACCTTTTTGCACATTTAATACAGAATTCCGATGACACCTTTACGTAAGCCAAACATAGAAGGGCAAGCCAAAACTTGGGAATACCTTTTGAACTTCATTAAAATTGTCCTCTCATGTCGTGGTTCCTTTTAGCCGCCGTAAAGCAAGTAATTCCTCAGTAACAGTGAACTCTTTATCAACACCTCGAATATAGTTAGCCAGTTGGGCTGTGCCAGACAAATCGGTGCTCTCGTCTAATGCCATGGAAAATGATTCAAAACCATAACACACTAACATACATTCCTTGATAAATCCTTCAACAAATGGTTGTAATGACTTTGCCAATTTTGAACTAACTATAAAACTAGCTTTCAGAACATTATGAAGTTGTGTTCTTTGTTTATGAAACATTTGCTGCTGTTTGATTGATTTTGTCTTTTCTTATTTGTTCTGTCAGTGAATGCAGCATAGTATGCTTAGTTGAGTAAGGCCTTTTTATATTTAATTCTTACAACTATACCACGCAATGGGTAAACAGTTCGTAAACAAAAGGGAAATATCAAGAGAAACCAAAATAAAAGTGTTTAAAGCCATATATAGACCAGTATTGACATATGGATGTGAGTCATGGGTGTTGACGGAGAGACAAAAGAATAAAATACAGGCCATGGAGATGAAATATTTAAGACGTGTCAGGGGAGTTACAAAACTTGATAAAATGAGAAGCGAAGACATAAGAAAAGAGCTAGATATACTATCCACATTGGAATTCATAGAACAGAGACAGATGAGTTGGTGGGGCCATGTGCAACGTATGGAAGAAACAAGAACGGTTAAAAGAATCTGGATGGCAAGAACTACGAAAGGCAGGAAAAGAGGGAGACCACGTCGAACATGGGAGGATGTTATTGGAGGAATATTGAAGAAGAGGGCAAAAACATGGACAGACGCAAAAACAATGGCAAAAAATCGAGAAGAGTGGAAAGCATTTGTAAAACTCGAAATTTAGAGATCGATAATCCTACACCTGCGAGGTAGATGGATATTAGATTATATATATATATATATTTAATTCTTCCACCACTGAAATGGATTCATTATACGGCAAACAAATAGGCTTACCATTGTGCAAGGTAAAAAAAAATCTCCAGTCCATTTTTCTTGAAACAGGCGACCCCCTGCATCTACTTTGCGTTTCTTTCCACCAGACATCATTTTCGTTTACTTTTCGTTCGATAAACTTAATAACAAAATATAATTAGTAACCACTCAAGATGCGCACAAAGTCACAAAGCAAATTGACGGCACTAGCAGTTCGCTAGGATATCGCTTGTCGAAGTTATCACCTGGGTAGCTCAAATAGAACTGAAGTAAAGTTCGGATCATCCACCCGCTTATATAGGTAAAATGAAGGAATGATCTAGAATCGTCTAGTGTAGAACATCTGAGAAGCAATAATCTTTTGTTGCGGCGGCAAACATCAAAGGTTTTGATTGGCTCGCTCACTTGATTGATATCAGTCGATATTCCTCATTTGGAGTGAGTATGAGTAAGTAGTGTAATATTTTTTTAATTGGGTTTTTCAAAATGTTACCCACATATGGTCTAGAGCTTGGAACAGTGACGACTCCGACACCTTCATAGGACTTTATTATTTATTTGATTGACTTATTTAGTCTAATGAGGAAAGCTTTTAAAGGGGCCATATTTCTACACAGAAATATAGAACATACACGAACATATATAAATTATATTTTCATATAAAAAAATTAATTTAATTTATTTGACAAACTATTACAGGTATGCTAGAGTTACATTAGGGAATATGAACTTGCGAAATTACGATATAAAGTAATGGAGATTGACGTGAATTAGCGAGCGGAAAGGAACACTACTAATGATTCTATTCCGTGTCAGCTTTACACGGAAACATGAAAGAATGCCAGCGCGAGTGTCGTGACAGGATTAAAGTCGTGGTGTTCTGTACGCAAAGTCAGTTAACTAACGTAGATTACGTAAAATCTATTACAACGGTGATTAGCATCTTGTATCCAGAACCAAATTAATTACGCATGTACAAATTGTCCACATTTTAGTGAATATAAGTCTTCTTATTTTACACCAGCGCACAGTGGGCCAGATAATCAGATTAGGGCGACATAAATCTATATT
>SMLS01065720.1:0-14025 GCA_004785975.1 Popillia japonica | reverse complement strand
CTTTTATGTTACAAAGAAAGTTTGCATTCAGAATTTTTAAAAATATACAGGGTATTCCATTTAAAAAATAGTAAACTTCGAAATTTTTTGAAAATGCGTTATTCAATTGTCTTTTTTCATAAACTGTATGTTAATTAGGGTTAAAAACACTAATACTTTGCTAATTTAACCTACTTTCTAAAATCAATAATAACGGAGCAATAGTGCGCACTTAATTTGAATGAGCCTGTATATACATATGTGTGATGCAGTTTGATTGCGACGTAATTTTGTTATTATTTTGTTATTTATTATTATTACATACTACAATATAAAGTTTTTAGATGATTTTTGTTAACAATTTCTATTGCCACACTCGTTTTTTATATTTTTCTTGAGTAATTTATCTTATGTAATAATTGAAACCTAATAGTATACATATGTATATTCTAATCTCGCATGTAATTTTTTATAGTGGTGGTAATATGCACTTTAAATACCTACGTGAACTGCATTGCATCAAATCAGGATGTTTACAACTTATAAATAGACCTTGGCTGGTACGGCCATATGAAATTCATTGACGTTTTTTTGTCGTCCGTTATCAATGCACGTTGGGACTACACTCTGTAAAGCGTTAATACACCTTGATTACTACATATCGTACATACATATGCCTTGGGACGAGTAGATAAGGTTGAAACGACCGTCACAGACGTGATAATGCGAGGTTAAAGGCGCGTTTATGGACGTAGTTCACGGATGGTTGCAGGCATATTAAAAAAAAAACGATCAATATGCCGTTTTTCTTTTATTATTACCTTTGGATTTTCTATCGCATTAATTAAAGACGTAAAAGTAGCGTAATTGTATAGGCAGATGGGTAAATATAATTGCAGGATAAAAACCGAAAGGATGGTGTAATGGAATATTGGTCGTGCTATAACTTGTTCTTCTGCTAGAGAGGAAGAAACTATTGAAATACTTTTAGGTTTGCAAACGAACCTAGTGCAGAAACGAATTGATTGAGACCACTCGTTTCTTTGATAAATTCCAAGCATTTCCTGTTCATTGAATTGACAAATACCATCAGTTTTTTACGTGTTCCAAAAGTTTTTCCTTATTTTTGACTTTCCGTTCCACAATTTTCCGGTTTTAGGAACCTTTTTTCGCTTAAAACCGATGTAATGTTTGCTGTAAGTAAGATTTGTAGACGACCAGAAGAAGCGCTTTAGACAGAAACACGCAAATTGATTGAAAAGATCCAATTTAAAAAACAACCGAAACTTATTTCATATCTCAACGGCATTCGTTTACTTTTTCTTGGCGATTTTTTTTTTATTCTCCTTGTTTCGTTGTTAGCATAGAATTTTTCTCCATATTAGTTTTGCGTCGGTATTAGCTAACTTGCTTTCTATATCTTGTAATTACTTTTTTTCTCTCGGTATATTTCCGTTGTTTCCAATTATATATCTTAACAAGTTTATTTCAGTCACTCACTTATTTCATTGGAGTATTTTTTCAGTATGGTGTTAGTTAATTCGTATATACCGTTAGTTGCATAAATATTTGGATTGGAATATTAGTTCTGGGAAAAATTACTACCGGTTTGTAGATGTGAGATGACGAATGTTTATGTTTTGAAATTTTTTCGGTTTAGATTTACTTGTAACTGGTAATTGAAAGCTGGAAATTTGTAAAATTTGTACCAATTCATTTATATGTAATCGTATCGCTTTTTTTTTAATTTAATTAATTTGCACATTATTTTTAGAAAGGTAGTAAAAGCTGCAGGTGTAGTATAATTTAATTTAAATACTCAGGATTTATTTTGATTCCTTGTATTGACAACATCATAGTAAATATACGTTTTGGCAGCTTGCCACGGGAGTGTTTTATTTTTGAGGAATTATGATAATTACTAGGCATTGACCTATGCGTGTTTATAGTTTTTACAATTGTTTACGTATTTGGTATTATACAGGGTTACTGGGGTTACGGGTTCATCGTACAAATGAGGTATCTTTAGAGTCGTTATTACCTTCTCAATTTTAAATTTTTTAAAGCAACAAATTTTTGAATATGTCATACTTAACCAGTTCTTATCGTCTCGTCAAAACAATGATTATCTTCTATCAAATCTCAGATCTAGTGAGACAAGCTGATTATAACTTATTATTTCAAAGCAATGGATTTCAAATACCTAATACCTGATAATATGTTTGTCTGAGATTTGAGTTAAACCTGATTTTGAAGATGATTTTTGCTTTGAGGACACATTACAAATGTCACTCAAATAGGTATTTAAAAAATGAAGTTGATCATGACTCATGTTCATCATATCAAAATAAACTTTTTTTTCTGTTTTTAAGATCCCTATAATGGGAGTTTAAATTCGGGCAATCCTATATACAGTTAGTAACTTTAATATTCGCTTTCGGAAATAAATAATTTAATTACTTTATTTTATTAAAAAGTTCTAGTTTTCTCTTTCAAATGATAATAAGATATAATAAAGGAATATAATGCTTATTTGGGCGAAAATAAAATTTCCAATATTAGGTAGTCTTATTTCTCTTTTTCCTTCCTAACTTGTTCTGAGTGGTTTGGCATAGTAAATATAATTTTTTAAACATAATCTGAACTAATTTTGTTCCGTTTCTCTTGTAATCTATCTCTAAATTTTCTAATTGAACTAATACAACATATTTGACGATCCAATTGTTTTCGTAAATTCTTGATCTGGTTTAAATCTGGCGACTGAAATGGCTTGGACAATTATACGATAACTATTGACGAATGACATGTAATGCAAGTAATACTTATAGTTTCTCTGCGCGTTGTCTTAAATATTGCTTTAAAATGTGTAAGTACTTAGCTTTACTGAGATTTCCTTCTGTAAAGACTAAATCGTCAACCCTAGCAGTCGATATGCATCCCCAAATCATTAGATGGGCGATGCTGTGTTTGGCAGTAGGTTTTAAATTTTTGTTCCTTGATACTATTCGTCGTCCAACAGATCCAAAGACATGAACTTGTTCTCATCCGCAAATATATTATCATTCCACGGCACCAGCATTACGTTTCTCTACAGCCCAACTACGCATGCTCTGTCTGGTCAAGATCGGCGCATGCCAAGAAGGTCGATGTAACCCTCAACGAAACTTGCAGACTTGCAACGGGGTGCATGAAGGCTGCACCACTAATCAAAGTTTACCAAAAATTTGGGTTTCACAGTCCCTACTCACGCAGGGAGGCACATGAATTTTGTTTGGGAAAACGTTCGGCAATCCTCTGTCAGAAAGCCTGCCGAGTAGTGTCCCGTACAACTTCAAGACCTTTAGAATGCTAAATCGTATTAGAACAGCTATGCTCCGTTAAAAACCAATCTGATCAAATGGGGGTCTCGCGCAATCAACTGACAAGAAGTGCGACTGTGGAACGATACAAAATAGGGAACACCTTGTAAAGTCCCGCATACTATAACCTTGCCAATTTATGGCAAAGCAAATCCAAAGCATTAGACGCGGTCCAATATTGGGCTGAGAAATTGTTGAATATTCCGAACACGAAAAAGAAAGAAGAAGAACATCATTCCACCAAACAGGGTCTTTGTTTGAATATCCTTTTGCAAATGTTAAACATTTTACTTTCTTGTAAGGCGTCCATTATAGCCCAGCCTTTCAAGAGACCAATTAATTGTTTGTGTGTGCATTTGCTTTCTACATTCTTCTAAAACGTCAGTTGCAACTTTAGGATGACTTACATGCGATTTTTTCTATTTTGCTTAGTATCAAACGCTCTTCTGGTTGTATTAACGATTTTGGTTGACATCTCTGCTTCTTGGATTCTTGAATTCTTCCCTCTAATGTCGTGTGGTATCTCCTGTTGTACTATTGCTTCTATTTAATATAATATTTCAGCATATTCTTTATAATTTAATCCCTTTTTATGATGATGTACTACCGCCGCCAAAAGTAGCGAATCAAACTGATTGGAAATAAATATGATGTACTAAACTAAGGTAGAACGCCAAATTAATTGAAGAAAAAGAAGTTTTAGGATAAATTTCTCATGCAAAATATGATTCAAACAATAATTGCAAAAATTATAAAATTGTAGAATAGGACGTGTAACTATGGAACGACTTTTATATTATTTTATGAATATATTCGCCTAATATTTTAATTCAAACAGCGCAAAATACACAATGTGTCTGATAGCAAATGTCTATTATTTCTAAGAATTTTGTGGGATTTGAACGATGTTCGTAATTAAAAATATATTTAAAATTTGCCGACATTAACGGTACAAAATTTGTTGCAGAACAAGAACTTAAGAAGTTTTAGTCGGTTCAATAAATACTGCATTTACATTAATTTAAAAGGCATTAGGAATTTAAAGGGATTCGTAATAAATTTCTTTAAATATGAATAAAATCGTTTCTTAATACCGCTTTCCGAACAATTCTTTCTTTTCTATAAATAAAATTGTGTTACTATATTAAGAAGCGTATGATTTAAAATATGCATGTTTTACGCATATATAATTTACTATCAAGAAACAGAAAAGGGTGCTTATGTTTACGAAATCTATTTAATAATTCTAGTAGGTTATTTATAATACATAGTAAATGCAACGATGGTAAATGATATTATATATAATAACTTTGCATTTCTTGCAAATCCTTCTGTTTCAAATTTACCTGCTAGGTAGGTATCCGTCTCTAATTACAATCGCCCAGTACGATCAGTCGGATGTTACGCAGGTATACGAAAGGTCATATCGCTTGAAGTCTGATTCGCTACTTTTGGCGGCGATAGTACATAGGTCTAATCTTCTCAGTTCTACTGTTTTGTTCTTCCTATGCGTGGCATCAATACACTACAATATAAAACTGCGCAGGCATACTTATTAAAAGCCGAATATTAAAGTTATGATTTCATTTAGATGGTTTTTTAGTTCGTTTGTTTATTTTGAGCAAAACGACGTTACAGTCAATATAAGAAATAAGATAATATAAGAATCTATTTTATTAAAATATATCTATTGTACAAACAATGTTATTTGTAATACTTATTAATATTTAAATCTAATCAATATCACTCGTCCTGTAGTAGTAATTATCACAGAATGTGTAGTGTTTGCATGCTAGAAAGTCGTATCATTATTTAATATATAATAGTAATAAATCCTGTTAGAATTAGTAATTTTTCATGTAGACATTGATTGACTGTAATTTGATACTCTAATACGGCTTAAAGATATAACATACCATACGGTTAAAAATAGGATAAAGAATTAACTATTCACCATTGATAATCAATACATAAACAACATATGTACAATATTTCCATATTGTATACATCAATTTTGCGCAATGTCGCTTTACACACACATAATATTGCTGACATTAATTTTTGTCTTTATCAAGTCTGAGTAAGTTAAATTAGTGCATCGCACCATATACAGATTCAAAATGAACGTCATTTCGCCAAAAATCGCAATCATTCAGTTCAAAGGCTAGATTACTTATACGGACGAATTACAAAGTCTGTTAGTCGATTTGCAAATAATTGAGCCTTTAATACACAAACTGTTGATACATAAATCGTAAACTTTCTTGATTCACTTCGACAATAAACAAGGAAGCCCGAAGCCGATAAATAACTGCGTAGTTCGAGGACTAAATTAAAGAAAATCTGCTAGTATCAAAAAATCAGTGAGAACATCTACTTATCGCGACATTTTATGATTATTTAAGATAAGTTTATTGTCACAAAGCAACGCTAATCGATATTCGTGTAACAGAATTTTTGAAAATGTACTAGTTATTTTACAAATTATATATTACGTTTTCGAAATTAGATTTTCTAATAAGCTGTTATGTATCTAAAGTGATGCAATAGTTAAATATACCTATACGTATGCTAACGTAATAATAAAACCGTTCCTAGCAAAGTAAACAGAAAGTCTAGTAAGAAGGTTATGTAAGAAAATATTAGTCTCTTATGTTTTTGTTATTTTAAGAATTTTATTGTTTAAACACACGAAACAGAAACCTGTTTTTCGTATATTTGATCTAGTTTTATTAAGCGCAAAACTAAAATAAAGTAATACATGTTAAGCTAAGCTATATATGTACGTAAGTGCATGCATATGCGTTCTAAATTTTAAATTTTATATTAAGTTGTTTATTAAAGAAGCGAAACGTGTTATTTTTATATCAAGCATGAAACTGTAATTAGCGAGTAATTCACATTATTGTAATAATGATAAATTAGAATAATACACGACTATATACACTAATGGCCAAAAATTAGTAACAGGCTGCAGAAATTTTTGGCAAGGTATTTTTGACAAACGGAAACTTCAGTCCATTTTTTCGGTAAATTCTGCTTGATTCGTAAATCCGAATGGGTTATAAGCACTGTGTGTGTGAAAGAGCTCTTAATGTAATGCTCAATGAAGTTATGCAACCCAAATAAAGTAAAATACACAGTGGAATTTTATACTATTGATATAGCTGTAATAGGACACACACAAGAAATGAAATTGTAATATAACATTAATCTCTTTAATGTAGAATTAAGAAAAATAAATTTAAAAATCAAACTGAAAAAACAAAAATTATGGCGGTGGGGAAGTTGAAATTGATGATATTAGGATCGATTGACATCAAATAGAACAAGTGGAACAATTTGTATATGCTAACATGGAGGATGAGATTAATCACAGAATCGAGAAAACGGGAAAATTATTTAACATCATGAAAACGCAGTTCTTTGCGAAAAAAGAACTACCAAAAATAGCAAAAATCGAAATGGTATCAAAGTTAGTGAAACTTGGACTAAGATCGAAAGACACCTAAAAAGAAAACTGAAGCGCCTGTTGTTAATTGCCACTCATAATTAATTCGGCTGTGTGGTTAATTTCCTAAAATTAAAGAAATATTGAAATGAAATTAAAATAAAAAAAGTTCTTCAAAGAATTCTCTTCTCCCATAAAGAACAATTTGAACAATTCTAGGTAACCGATTTACTAAAATTTTGGGAGGGATATAGGTCCACTGCTCTTGCACAACATTCCAGAGATCTATTTTGGATGTAGGACAGATTTTGCGAAATTTTCTATTTACTGCATCTCCCAACAGTTCAATGAGGTTAATCTCTACTTACTACTAATATGTATTTAAAATGATTAGCAAAGCTTCAATTTGCCGATTCTAGGAGAGTTAGCTTTTTGAACGATTGTAATTACCCAAATATGTATGGTGTATTTACAGGAAAGTTGAACATTAATTAGTAATCAAGATTTGTAAGTATCTCTTAGAATAAACCCTCTATTGATGACCTCCTAAAAATGCTGTAAAAACGGATCTTTACGCCAAATTTGGTCTCCTTTTTAAACGTAGATCTTGGTTCACCGGTATGATGAGATGTTAGATTTGGTTCTTTTGTATGAATTGTAATTAATCCAGCTTTGAGCTTGAAATCGTATTTATCTAGAAATCATTATATTCTATTTTATTCTGTTGTGGAATCGTGCAACCCCAACTGCTTATAATTACTATTTTATTACGAATTATGCAATTATTTTAGCAGTGCTCTGCAAAAGAACAACTTTTATTGGCGAAAGTTCATTTTGACTCCACACTGGCGATTGTTGTGTTGTTTCTGGTTTGTCGTTGAACAACTTCCGTATTTGACTTAAATAGATCTCGATTATATAATATTAGATTATATAATATTATATGTTGATATCTTTTTAGTGAGTACATCTATTAAAGATTTCCTCGATTACTATTTTTAGAAGAAGTAGAAACCGTTTTCATACTACCTATAGTGTAGTGAAATGTGTTAATATTAGGAGACTTAGCAGGTACAATTGTGTATATTTTTAGCATGTTCCATGAAAAAAGTAGAAATGTTGTTATATCCGAGATGAAACACTTGAAATAAATTTAATATAGGTCAATTAAATTTAAACATATGATTTACCAGGAAAGAATTATTCTGATGCGGTTATTCGCCCTGTTGAAAGACTAATCTTCAATTGCAATGTTTTTTATTTCAAAAATTTATATACGGAAAAAATCAAAAAAGTAAAGTGATGGAGCAAAAGAAGAGTATTCCAATAAAGAAACAGATAACTAAAATAAAATCAATTAACTAAACTATTACAAGTTCTATTTTACATCTATTTGTTATAGAACGTGAAAGTACATAATGTAAGATTAATTTTGCGAAATAGCCGTAGGTACATATGTATGTATATAAAATAATACTTCATAAACTATGTATACTGTTTTATAATATCCATTTAGAATACATATAGGTATACTTATAATAATATTCGTCAACACAAAAGATTTTGTAAAATGCAATAACGCTTTGATATACATACATGTATGGGATACAAACGTTTTATCGCATCATTTGCCGACAAAATAATCTCTAAAATGATGTATCCGTCCATTAGAGCGAGCTCAATTGAATATTTTATAACAATACAAATCTATAACAGCATGCATTCTTTAACATTTGAAAATGGATTTCTGATTGTTCCAATAATATTCTCATCATTAAACAATGTTGTGATGTATTCGTATTATACATATATAGAAGTAATCGTTCACTTTTGTTTGTATATACATATCTGAATGAGTATATTATTTATATAGGATGTATTTGAAATAAAAGTAAAAACTATGAAAAATGGAAAGATATTATTTTATTAAACTTGAATCCAAAATATTTTCCGCAAATTCCTTCCCAGTCGCGAGAAAAAGACAAAGATATTTATAAAATATTCGTAGCGCCACTGTCGAATATTTTCGAACGAATATATGTACATATGTAGCGGAGGGCAGGTGCAGCGACAGGCGATATTTAACGTGTGCATTATTGAACTCTTCATTCAAAACTATTTTAAAAAACTGACACATCAGGGTTATCTTGTAGTGTTTATAACATCGACAGCTGTTTTTGCGTTAGATTGATCGAGGTGAACATTCTCGATGCAATAGGCGGCGCATATTAAAATTTATAAGGGAGATTTTGATTTTGGCATTCGCGTCGTAATTGAACAATTTTTTTTTGCATTCATATTCTACATATGTAATTGTATTTTACCATTCTTAATATTTTTTATTTTTATTTCAAATACAGCCTGTATATTTTATAAGTAACATGAGAAATTATTTTAGTTTTAGCTTTGTTTGAATTTAGAACGTAAACAACATAAATGGTTTGTTTTGCTTTGCAGGCTTGGCGAATCGGAAGGTTCGTATTGCACACTAGCAACGTTCCCAACATCGGATTTATCATCGTCTTCATCATCTGTTCTATCATCGTCCTTCTCCGTATCATCGGCTTTATCATCCTCCTCCTCCGTACTATCCTCCTCATCTATTACGTCATCCACGTCATCTTCGTCGTCGGAAAGTTCCACGCCCTCACCTTCACCACCAACGACTCCAATGCAGGAGAAACAGAGGCGGATGCCCAACAAAATGATTAGGACATACATGGATGGTGCGGCGAAGCACCGTAGTAACTACAACATGAATGTAGCAGCGGTTCGGTTTAAACCAGTGACTAGAGAGGTAATTTTTAGCTTATCCTTAGTACTTATGATACTACTATAACATGCTACATACATACAGTTCTTTCGCTGGATCTTTGCCGATACTTCATACATTTCGGCCATTTTTTCGATACGAATCTAGTCGAATCAGACAAACCTGTCATTCTCTGTTTCTTTCCAAATTTCATGTTAGTCAAGGAGAACATACATATAATCGTGTGGCTTAGCTTATAATGGATAACGAATGACGTATCGGCAAAGATCCAACGAAAGAACTGTATAGCTATGTATGTATATAATCAATATACACAGATTCTACTGGCATAAGTAACGCAATTTTGGATCGGATAGGATACAAAACGGACAAAGCACTTAAAAGCGTATTTTATGGATCTATAAAGTATATTATGCTAAGTGTTCTAATTTACTTCGAAGGTGTATGGATTTATGATTTTCGGCCGTAATTTACATCAAAAATGTCTCTTTTTAGCGTTCAGTACTCGTACTTTTTTGCTTCACGATTTTCTAAGAAACCGTTGCAAATCTTATTCAACGGAAACTACTTCGCGATCAGCATTGGATCTTTGTTATTCTAGTACATTCTGCGTTCATTTAGTGAACTTATTCCTGTCATATACAAATATATTATTCATTTCTTTGACGGCATTTTTTTTTATTAACTTGATAGCTTGACGTACAGAGGAGACAAATCAAATTTCTGGAAATTAACAAGTGGAGAATTGTTGAGTAGTATAATGGTCCTGATCCCTCTGACGTCATACATGACCATAGCATGACTGCCGGCGAGTATTTCATGAGAACGTTTGGAAGGACGTCTTCTGAGAATAGAACCCTTTCAATGAGCGCTTCTATTCATATTTCGTCACTAAACATAATTTCAAAAGTTAAATAGAAAATCGAAATTCAGTCCATTTCCTTTTTTAATTACGTTTTGTGTTTTCGGTTTTATCAATTGCCTTAGCTTCCTCCAGTCATTAATCGTATTGATTTAGAATCGTTTGGGCCAATTATAACGCGTTTTTAAAAGTTTACAACGTACAGTCTTTGACAGATAGTCCGCTCCGATATTTTCATTCTATCTTCACCAAAGATTTTTTTTATTCCTTTGCTAGATACTCTACTTAGATGATATGACGATCTTCCCGAATAGAAATTTTCATTCTTCTAACACAACTGGATATCCCTGACTCAGTGCACAGTAAACTGCTTAATCTTAAACAAGGGTAGAATTCGACCCGATGCGAAAGCCACTGTTCCGAATAATTTTGTTACATATTCGTTTATATTTATCACTTCTAGCGTATTTTATTTAGAATTATTTCGTCTGCTTATGTAATTACAAGCAATGAAAAATCAAAATTATTAATTGATAATATAGTAAATGAGTCCACTAATTTTAAAATTCAAAAGTAAAATTTATAGCGATCACAAATATTTTATGATAAGCTCTAGAAGAAGATTTGGACGATTTTTTAATTTTAGAAATGATAAAAGGAATAACTTGGTGCCCATTTTTCGATTTCAATAGCATTTGCGGATTTTACTTCACTTAATTTTTTAAAAGGGTTTCTAAGGGCGTGAAATCCCGAGAGCGCTACCTTGCCTCGTTGCTAAGCTACCGTAACCGTTTTCGTTACAATTACAGCAGGCAATATTCGAAATCTTATTGTCAGCGCTCCTGTTACAATTCTAAATTGATTTTATTTATTTTTTTTTTCAGCTGAGCTTTAATTCGTACCAGCATAGACCGATGCTCCGCTGTGACGGTCCCCCTTACCCAATACCCCCAGCAATGTACAGGAACATGAACTACAATACAAGAAATTACAAAAATATAGTGAAAGTGTAGACGCCCCTCACTAGGATTAACGGTAGATGGTTGTTACTCGTAAATAACTTATGTCAGTTCGCTTTTTACATTTACAAATAATTATTTAAAATGATTATTATTTAAAATATATGTGTTTCTTTATTGACTGAATTAACACAGAGTTTCATTACTGTTCTTTTCAAATTGTTGTAAAAAAGCGAAAACGATTGCTTTTTTTTCTAATGACATGCAAGTAATTATTCCTAATTTCTCTCGATATCGTAATTTAACCAGTACAAAATGTATGGCTACAGAAATATCATGTAACGATGTATAATTGTATTGTTGTTGTGTGTACCTTTCCTCGTTTGGTGTTACCCCTTACCACCTACTTTCTATCTGTTTTATAATCTAGGCGTCATATACTTTCATATATTCGTTTCTATCGCATTTTTTGGTAATTCTTCTTTTGGTAATTGAGGAAATATGCAAGTGTATTGTGCAAAGTTTAGGTGCCTTCATTGTTGTAGTCAATAAAAGAAAGAATTTATCTGATAGTATATTATATATGTATAGTTTAAAAGATTTAAGAAAAAACAAAATGAATTAATACAACAAAATTTACCACACAAGTACTATTAAGGGTTTCTCATAATTATATATACATATATGTATGTCAAACTATAAGCGATTAAACATAATGAAATTTTTGTTCTTTTAAAGTTAGTGCATTTTGTTTTATTTAGATGTTTTAGATATTTTTTAAGTTATTGAATTTACTGTGATAGAATACTGTCATGACAATGTAATTAATTGTATGGCCATTTTTTTAAGTAATAGCTGCCTTATTTACAACCCCACTTATTTTAATATCGGTAGTATATATGTAATTTTTTGCGGAGAGAAATACTGATTAAAACTCTAGCAGCATTGTCTTTTGGAACGTTTTAAACGTTCTGGAATCCGATGTTTCTGGTTACACTTTGATATTTACACTGAATTTTGTTCACTTTTAATTCTAACGTATCGAAAGATTATTTTTATTAATAATCGTAAATTGTCCAAGTTCCTCATTTTGAAAGTCTAACCAAGAACATCTGAATACTACGAATTTATTCATGCAATATATCGAATGCGTACAGTATTGGTTGAATGCAGAGAAGCAATTCTGTTGATGTGAAAGTGTAGGGATTTACAACAACCTTAGTGGAGGTCAAAAATTGATCGCCATTTCCATTAGATTGTTTCTAGTCTTACTGGTTCGAATACTGTAATCGAACATCATTGAGGTTTAATTGGATATCGTTTTGGAATAATTATAGAATAAGAGTTTATTTTTTCATCACCTTTCCTCGCACCTGAAGCAAGCATTGCTTTTGATAACTAACACGTTTTAATGTAACATTTATTCCTTTTTTAAATTAATTCCTACTGCAAATTTCTTTATCGTACTATACTGACAATGAGAGAAAATTTTGTTTCCTTTTAAACGAGAGAAATGATTTTCAATAATTAGTTTTATGCGGAAAAGAGTTTCAAATTAATATACCTTGCAAGACTTCCTGTATGGATTTGTAGTTTTGTGTTTCTCTAGATAATAACTCTATTGGCTCTATTTCTTTTTACTATTAAAACGGGGCTGTCATAGACGATACTTTGTGTTTTTTGCAAGACAGTTATAAAAAACTCAAACCTCTGCATCTTTGTTAACTGCATTATGATCTTACTGTCTGTTTTGCATTCATAGTTTCGGTGATTAGATTTATAATTCTCCGAAAATGCCAGATAAACTGATCTAGAATCGTATCGTTTAACTACACCAGTTGCACCTACTGCTTTCTTACCAACACCTTATCGGAATCAATTTTTTGAAATTTTTAGATTTTTGTTAGTTTTTACAATTCTTTAGATAAGTTTTACGCCAAGACGAAGCATCTAGCAACAAAGGCGGTATTAGCAAATTAACTAAAGGACCCAAATGGAAAAAACGGTTATGCGCCGGTTCCAATTTAATTAATGTCAACGGCGAGTGGTGCTACGTGACTGAACAGACTATGACAATAACTGAAGTTCTTCGTACATTCGATACTACGTTACGATTTTATCCGACGAACTCCAATCAGTGCCATAGTTTCCCCAGTGATCTAAAACACACTTTGTTTCTGGTACATCGTTTCTTATAATACTAATTTAAAAAATGCTACTTGTGCTATCTTTATTTCGCCAATAGAATAGTTTATCAAAAAATGAATACTATGAAACCGAGAAAAAAAAAAAAACAAAACCCATTTCTTATCAAGATATCTACAAATCAGTAAATCGGTTCTGAAATTCTATATGGCAGTAATAAATTCTCAAAGGGGAGGTTGGCACCTTTATTTTGTTACCAGCCAACTTTTTGGCTTCTGTTTTTGTATGCTTAACTAAAATATTTCACAACACAAAAGAACATGCATACTACCCAAAGTATCGTTTGACTATATTTACATTTAATTTCTCTCAGTGTCAAATTTTATCGTGTAATTTCTAGTCACTTAGATAAGATCATCCTTCAATCAAAATTTATTCGTACGTTTTAAAAATTGAATATTAAAATTCCTACTTATCACAACCAAATCTGTTTCTCT